>OV651816.1:50479118-50616618 GCA_927349885.1 Psylliodes chrysocephalus
CCCGATAGTGCAATCAGATTAGAAACTGGTAGAGTGAAATATGCATTTAATATATTTAAAATGACACTAAATTGGTTACTTCAAATAATTAATATGAGTGACGAACGCTATCCTAAACTTTGTTTTAAGCAACAACTCCTTTTGATAGGTTCTTCGGATAAGAAATATAATTGGGTTGCACAAGTTAAAGAAATATTTACATCTATTAATCATCTAGATCTATGGAATAACCTCAATGCCAGAACTTTAAAATTAAACACAAAAAAGCTGTTATCTGATTATTATAACAGATTGTATAATCTGGATGTCTCCTTTTCCGAACGATGCCACTTTTTATCTTTTTATACGTCATTTCCAACTGGAAAAAATCCTAAAAGTTACCTACTATTAAAATTACCAATTCACATCACACGCACACTTGCCCAGCTTCGTTTAAGTAACAAATATCAGCTAAAATTCACTGTAAATAACATTTTGTACACAATAGATCCCAAAAGTATATGTACAGTGTGTAATAAGGCGGAAAACGAAACTCTTTTACATATTCTTTTTGAATGTCCGATTTACAATGTTATGAAGCCTAAAATTCAATCACTTGAAAATATAAATGCTCTTATTGCAACACTAGAAAATTTGACCATCAATGATGCTAAGTATATTTACTCATATATTTGTAACATATTAAAATTGAGATCATTTATTTTGAACGAATAATGTATTCTAGTATTCTATGATTATTTAATATATTTTTTTTTTTTTTTACTTTACTTTTAGCTCAATTTGAATTATGTTTATGTTACTGTGACTACACTCAAACTCTTGCTGTAACTTTGTATAAGTTGATAAGCAATAAAAATTATTATTATTATTATTATTATTATTAAATCCTATATAAGAAAGTTCTTGCTGCTTTAAAAAAAAATCAATTTGATATCTCAAATAATGACTAGGATATGAGCGGGTGAACTTTTAACAGGTTCACCAATAACAAAAATATTAAGATACGCCACTGGTGTAATTTGGGTTAGTCTCAATGGGAACACTAAGATCTCTTTCAGACGAGGATACTGTATTCGAGATACGCGTATCCGAGATTCAGGCTGACCATACATTCAAATGGACCTATTCACACGGTACGGGCGACGCGTACAGTATCGCGATACGGAATTTCTGTATCCCGGCACCTTCAGCCGCGGAGGCTGAATGCGTATGCCGCATACAGAATTACTATTACGATATATGGACCTATTCAGACATGGATACTTTGGCAACGGAGATTATATTATAGGCGCATGATTTTTCAAAGCCTTTAAATTGTATGAGAAAACATTATTTTGATTATTTTCCCATAAAACAAAATTTAAAAAATTATTTTTAACGATTAAATTAGATGCACGAAGAGTTTTTTAAAATTATTTCATGAATAAAAAAATTAGCCTAAACTACAGAATTTTATATTTTTCCCCGTCTCCTCTAAATTAACAAACAAATAAAATAAATAAATAAATTTCCGCAATTTTACTTGCAAGCAAGGAAACTTTCGAATTGTAAAATGCATCTAAAAAGTATAAAAGAAGGTAAGTTCAAAAATGCTTTCTGAAGGAACCGAAAATTCGTTTAATTGGTGATACTTGCAATTAATTAAATAAAATGCGAAAGTTGTAACACGGAGTAACAAAACCGTGTTGTTTTATTTCATTAATAAAGAACAGCAAGTAATGACAGAAAATGTCAGTTGTCTAAATTATCACAATTTATAGGACGCCCTACAATTGCCAGCTCATAAAACGCATTATAATGTCATCATTTTTTACGATAAACAAATTCGCTTGTTGTTTTTTAAAAATAGAATGATAAATTTGAACTATGCTCTGAATATTTTGTTCATCCGGTATATTCATCTTATGATGAAAAAACTTGCGTTTCCATAATTTGTAAGACAAAAATGTTTTTATTACCTTCCAATATTCATCTGCTAATTGCCAATGTTCTTCGAGTAAAGCCACTGATTTTGGATCCTCATAATCTGGCGTGACAGGCCTTAAATGAGGATCTAAAGAATCCAAAAGTATTTTCATATTACTAATATCTTGGTTAGCGTTTTCACTTTCTGTAGAGGTTTGTACGCCGGCTTGTATTGTGTTAGCTGTACCTAGAACGAAAAAACATTAAATTAAATAATTCTTCAAAATAAAAGGTTAAAATAAAAATGTAAAAAATAAATGTGACTAGTTTTAAGTTTGGAATTACTCAATTTTTTAAATGCAACAACTTGTATAATAATATGATTTAAGAAATTAATTCGTTATGGAACTACTTATTCAACAATACCAACATGGTATACCTTACTTTTTCAATGTAATACATACAGGGTAGCCAGACAAAAACGTACCAGAGCCATTATCAGGATTTCCGTTAACATTTTAGACAAACGTTCCGATTCGTCAATTTTTTATTAAAGGGAGCAAGTTTGTATCATATCCTCAACTATCATACGTCATTCCCATCACTCGAACCAATACAATTTAAAGAAAGTATCATGATTGAAATAGCGTAAAAAATCACTTTTACACAAGTGATGAACGATATTTTTCCTACGATCACAAAATTTCATGAAAAAAAAAATAAAAAAACAGGAAATCTGAGTATAGAGGTTCAATCAAGATGTGGCTGGTTTTAGATTTGTTTTTTATATGCCTTATTTAATAATTTTTTAAATGTTTTAAATTTTAAATAACATTAGGTACAAAAAAATATCAAAATACAAGAACTTTTTTTATTTAACAAGGAAATAGTTCCATTTTTTTTATTATTATTTACTCACAATTTTTATCTGAACAATAATCAAAATAGTACAAAATAAATAGCGAAAAGATTAACTGTAGGGATTAAATTATTACAAATAAAATGTATTTAAAATAAATAAACATTAATAGTCCTACTTTTCAATTTTCATATTTTTCAAATATAAAAAAAAAGATTGCTTGTATCGGGAATTGAACCCGCGTCGCGACATGCAAAGTTGATAAAGTAGAAACACTCTATGAACTGAGCTATCACGCTTATGTCACATGAATTATATAAAAAAGAAGGTATATTAACCAGTAAAAAAGAAGGTATATTAACCAGTAAAAAAGAACATAAACATAATGTAGTTACTTTAAAATTATTTTGTTACTTTGTTAAAATAAATATCTAGGTAGGATATAGGTATAAAAATCAATGTTAACAATTTAATCATAAAATCGATTTTACTATTAATATAAACATTACAAAAATCAAACTAGACATTATGCGTCAGATTCATATTCGCACACGGGTGGAAAGTAGATTCCTAACCACACGTGTGTGATATAGGGCACTTCCCATAAGACAAAAAAGTGCGATAAGTGTCATTTTCCTAAGTGGTTTTAGGAAAAAGTAATATTATGGAGAATTCAGCATCGTGTCAATTTTTGTTGTGATTAACTATTTTAATAAAAATAATAAAAAATATTATCAACAAAGGGGTATTTAAAAGAAGAACTAACCCTTTTATTTTAAGTAATGAATCTACAGTTTAATTTTTTGTATTTTATTACGCTCCCTCTAGACCAACTTTAACTAATGTACCCATGTCCATAAATTAAGGGTGTTCCGTATAATTTTTTTACTTGTAAAAATACCCTGTACATAAAAAAAATTAAAATACACATTTTTTTAAATCGATACATCTTTTGTAAACAGGGTCTTCCTAAATATCATGTCAATATTGAAGGAAGCGATTCCTTGGCCCATTTTATGAGAAACCTTGTAAATAAAGGTGTGAGGTTAATTGCTTTTTTTTTAAGATACATGATGTTAAATTTGTTTTTGATTAAATTTGGTAAGTTTGTCTATAGTTCTAAGAGGACAATTTAACGGATTTAGATTAAAATTATTAACTCCAGTGGCGTCCCTGAAGGGCAACCTAATTTATATATTTAAAAAAAAAAAACCGCAATTTAGAATAAATGTTTATATGAAATTCTAGTTATAAAATAGCTTTTCCTTCAATATTCATATGAAATTTAGGAAAAAATTTGTATAAAAAATTTAAATATCGATACAATACCTACTAATTTTGGTTGTTGAAAGTAGAAAACTAAGAGAATTATCTTTATTCGTTTGAAAGCTACTAGATTAAAGAATAGTGTTCCAATTCACAAAAATCTTCAAATTTACCCAATGTAAAACCTTAAAGATAGAAACGTCGTTATAATAAATGTCCAATAGAGTTGGGCGATATTTCACGAACTGTTACTTAAATATTTTAATCTTAGTAAACTGATTTCGTTACATGTTTTTCTATCGATTTCTTAAATGTTTCTCATATTTGAATTTTATTAATGGAATAGTAACAATTCGAAGTGTGATTGAAAAATTCCGACACTGCTCTGAACTGACTGACGTTGACGTTTTTATTTTCAAGGTTTTACACGTAGGCAACTATTTAAAAATGTTTTGTGAATACAAATATTAATGTAGTAAACAGGATACGTACCTAATCTTATATCTTTGTTTGGTGCGTATAGTTAGCTGTGTGTTGTCTTTGTCTAAAACTGTCAGGTCTAATTTTTATATTTCCTAAGTAGTTAGAGCTCATTATATTTAAACTAAGAGAGTTGTCACTCACCATTATCGAAGGATGGTGCAGGCATTTTTTTTGCAAGCAGTATTTATCAGCAAAAAATATCAAGTTATAAATAGTTACGTTTTTTTTTTTTCGTGAAACAGCACGTCCGTGAGTGAAGGAAAATTTTATCATGTGGAGGCAATCGTATGAATGTTTATAAAGTGATAGAAATACCCCAAGTCCTCGGACAAAAGAATATCGCATTCGATCATGTATTGGAATAGATACGCCTTGTTCACCTAAATAATTGTCGTAAGGTCCATAATCGCATGCACAACAAACAATGGTACCAGCAGAGGTTGCCACAGTGTCTTTTTCGATTAAACGTATAAGGATAATAATGGTTAGTTCCCAATGTTTCAAGGTTCAAGATACTTAATATGGACCTTAATATTTAACAGTTCATTCAAGAATCTGGATCATATTCATGAAATTTCTCATTTGATTTTTTCCTTCATTGAATCGGTGTTTAAATTAGATGTTTTTAGATTTTGTTCACTAGGATACATCGGTTTAACCATTAAATAGGTACTATATTTTAACTGAACATTTGGCAAACCTGTTTGTGAATGTTTTAAAAAGTGTTGTTAGGTGTTTTATTTTAGTGGAATATTCTTGTTTTATTTATTTATTTATATAAAAGATTGTCTACAAACGTGATTATACATTTCAAAATAGTAAAGAGATGCATAGTTTTTCGAATATTTTGGACCAAAACCACCCAAATCAACTTGAAAATAAATGAGGAAGATTTCAAAACTGAAAGATGCCAAAGTTTGTTCAGATCACTTTTTACCTGAACATTTATTTAGCTATAATAAATTAAAAATAAAGAGAAAACTATTTTCTATTTATTCGAATTAAAAAATAGCTACCCTGGGGTGATATGCCACTTTATTATCTATTACAAACACTTTTTTGCTTTTTTTACACTATAAAATTATATTGATTGACAATAAATAAACCATAAATGTAATTTAAATTTCTATTCTACAGGGGGATTTTTTAAAAAGGACGCCCCCTAATACTAAAAAACGTTGAATTTTATTGAGAGGGGAACATCTGTCTATTATATCTTTAACTGTCATACGCCATCCTTCCCTCAGTCACTCAAACTAAAACAATTTAAATAGGGAAAGTACCAAGAATGACACATCAATAAAAAGTTAAATTTTATGGAGAATTCAGCAACATGACTATTCATTGCATTATTTTTTTATTTTTGCACCATTTATAGGGATAAAAACTACTATAAAAACGTATTTGAAAGCGAATTTTATTAATTTGTTGTACAGCATAATTTTTTACCGACGAGAGGAAGGAACAGGGGGCAAAGGGAGACCGGGCACAAAATTGATTATAATATGTGAGGGGAGGACCCTTACCAGGGGACCCCACCATGACTCGGCGGCCCTGGTTAATTAATTAAAGTTAAAGTACGTATTTCTTACATTAAGCTCTACAAAGTTTTTCATTTATTTAAGTAAATGTTTCATTCAATATTAATTGTGTTTTGTTACGTTGTGCATTAAATTACTAAAAAATTAGCTTTCAAATTTCAAATAAAGTGTCACATTTGACAATACGTAACAGTTTTTTTATCTCGCTAAGTGAGTGTAAATTAAAAGTAACTCAATGAACTGCTAGATCATCTAGAAAATTACCTGTTTAATGACGTGTCATACGTGGTACTTTCTTTCCCTATTTAAATTGTATTGGTTACTAACGAAAGGGGAGGGGAAAGATGTCTGACAGTTGAGGATATTGTCACGACTCGTATAAATTCATATTTTTCCTAATTTTAATTAATTATTTAAATAACATCCTATACATAAAACTTTGTTTAAGTATGTCGACAATTTGTTTTGAAACGTAATCATGTGCAAGGTTGATTATTTAATAATTATTAAACATTAGTTTGATAAAAATAAACTATAAAAAGTTATAAAGGTAATGTCACAAGGATGCGCAGGGCTTTTTCCACAGTGAACGGATCCTCCCCATAGGAGGTCCCTCTTGTAGGAGATTCCCAGCAGCAGCTTATTTCTAGAATTTAAATTAAAAGTCTTTTTTTTTGTATTTTGAATCGCGGTATTGACTTGAGTCAAAAATTGTGACGTTGAGTCAAAAATTGGAGTTGGTAAGATAATTTGTTTATTAAGATATTTATTATAGTTTAAGCCCATATTTGTGTGTGTTGAGCTGTAACTTATTTTGTATAATATATTTGTTTTGAGAAAACATTGTGTTTCCTTCAGCCCTGTTATAGAGTAGAATCCTTATACAGTTAAGGGCTACGAAGCCAAGTTTAAGGCATTATAGAGTTCTTTCGTTATGTAGGCCCAGAGTGTTATATTTTGTTATTCAACCCCCGGGACATAGATAGTCCCTTAATTATTTACAACACGTTAAACGTGACATTTTTATTAAGAACACGCATAACTTAATATTATGACAAAAATATGTCAACGTTTCATTAAAAATTTACGAGTTTTGGGATTTTCTTATGACAGTTCTACATTCTGAAATATTGGGGATATGTATTTTTAAAAAACACCCTGTATATGTATATGTAAAATTAACCGTGTAATAGAAAATATAATTAATTGGAACCACTTATGTTTTCAATTTAAAACGCTATTCGTGCGAATTTATTTCGCATTCATATCGAATATTTGAAATCTTTCATCCTAAAAATCATTCATATATCATCTAAACAAAGTCAATTAACGTAAGGATCCAAAAAAAGCGATTACATGATAAAAACTTCCGGTTAGAAAAACTCCACGTAAGAGACCTTGGAACTTGCCAAAATTCAGATAGTTTCCGAAGTGTTTTCTGTTTTTCTACTATAATAATTATTATTATGCCGTTCAAAAGTTTGTTTTGATACGTTCAGAAGTCCTTATGAATAGAGGCCAACTGATTGAAAGGTCACTACTTCACTTGTGTCCACGTTTAAACTAATTTCTTTGAAGGATAGTAAATTTGTGCCATTGGAAGTAAAAAAAAAATAATTTTATTTTTGTAAGTAAATTTTAAATTATTATATTATCTTTTATTTTAAAAAATGTCTCAGCTGGATATATCAACAGCAAAACTAATCATTTCTCCGCTACAATGTTCGAAAAAAAAAATTATATAAATTGACGAGCACTTGTTCTAAAATGGCGCCGTGCGGTACTCCCATATTCTACAATTTTTTTTTCACTGATATATCTATTTGAACACACATATTTCTTCAGGTAGGATATTAAATTCATGAAAGGCAAACCTTCTGAAATCCTGAAACCTTTTCTTTCTTGGTATGCTTTTCTCTATAGCTTCAGCGTTCTTATTTGTCAGTGTGGCAATTGCATCCTCCTTTGACAAGGTTTTATGAAACCAAAATGCTCTTGAGACTATATTTTTTTACCATGCATTTGAATGAAAACATACTCCTAGTAATAAAATTATAGGTACTGTTTTCATTGTTAACCCATGAATCTTTTGAAATAAAGATGAGATGCTTAGTTAATTATATCTGCATGTGAGAAAATAAAAAAGAGACTTTCGTGAATCGGTTAACTGTCTGCCGTGTTTGGACAGACCGATACACCTCTACCACTAATGGGCTGGCGCGCACGGTTCTACCTCTGTCTAATCAACAGCATCGCTTATTCTATACTGTTTGTCTGGCGTCATCGTGGGAAAGGTAACATACTGTAAATTTTTGACACAGCGGATGTTAATGAAATTATTGGTTTATAATTGTTAAGAAACTCTTTACTTCCAGATTTATCCTTTAAATATTCTTCATTTAAACGCGTCAATAATGCCAAGCGGTCAAGGGTGTATCAACAAACCATTTTACAGTAAAAAATAAGTAAAACGTAATAAAAAGTAATTTGAATTATACGATATGCTCAATGGGTCATATACTCTGCGTTGAAATGATCACTTTCTCGTTAATGCAACTTTCAAAGAAGTTTGTTTACAACTGCCTATTCTTAATCGCTGCAATACATTCATCAGAGTTCACCCGGTAGCTTCCCGACAATTAACAATATAACAATAGGAGCCAATGTGTCTGCCAACACATTTATCTTCTGATGAAATTGGATATGACCTTCGGAAAACAGCCAGGGATTTTCATCGGACCAAGATTTTGGCGATGAATACGACCATTACGAAAATGTAAACGTGCTGTGTATAGTTTGCTAGTTTGTAAAATTCTATAAGTGGGTATGCATAATATTTTTGTAATATTATCGATTCATCGGTGGCTCGTGTAAAATACTTCTGCCGAAAGTAATTTTTTTTCCTGTTTGCTGTTTTTCCATTCATTTTATCATTCCTACTATAAGTACTAAATGCTCTAAATTTGTCTTTATTCAATAGCCTTTACTTCGCTATTTGTTATTCTTCTTCCTTAATTCCTGTAAAAATCTATCTATTCAAAATCCTCAGTCTCTCTTTTGATCATAACTAACTTTCTATCTGACTTATTTAAGCCTCTTAAGGTCTCCATTTCACGATCTTCTAGTTCCCGACGCAACTCCGTCCCTTTTAAAACATTCAGTTTTTTTTAGACATTTTCACATATTATTTATTTACAGTATTCGACTTCAGACGTAAATATTCTTTATTTAAACAGTCTGTTTGTTTAGCTTATTTTCACGATGACATTTATTTTGTGACTCAATTTATTTGTACTAAATACAACACTAATTTATATTTCTGATACACTGTAATCTACCGCACCCAGGTAACTTCATAATTTATTAATTTCATTTTTTTAAAGAAAAGTTGCATTCTTATTTAACTCAAATTTTTACGCTTTACGAAAAATCTATCTATGATAATAAATAAAAGCGATATTTCTGTTCGCGGGGTCTCTAATATTACAGAAAATATATAAAGTTATGCCATGAGAATTCGATCCAATTTCGACAAAATTTCGATACAAAATTCTGTGAATTTCTCAAGACACATAATAAATCTACCACCCCTTTTTTATTCACCCAAATTCATTCCCACCGGAGTTACGACAAACTGACGTCACAAAAAGCCATTAAAACGAGTTTAAATACCCGAACCCAAGGAGCTTGAGATTCATTATTATTTAATATTCAAGCATTCATTTTATTATTTTGTTTCCCATTATATTGCAAGTTCAGTATTCTGTACCTTTCCTAAATCGGCGATATTCCTAACCTACGTCTATCCAGCAATACCTCCTATCCCCCGAATGCTGTCAAAGTCCCGACGCCCAACGTCCCGACGCTCAACGTCCCGTACCACCTGACACCTGATAACCTACTTGATATCCGTCCCGTCAACCTATCTACCGAATGCTGTCACGTCCCGACGATCAACGTCTCACGCCTAACTTCCCGATGCTTGCGGTCCCTAAATATTTCCTTCATAATATCCTTGACGACAATCTTTGTCGCGCAGCACCACCAAGTATTTCCTACCGTTTATCTGTCCCGACGTAGTATCGTAATAAATACCTTCCTCTCCGCCACGACGCTAGGCGTCTCGACGCAAGGCGACACTCAACGTTGCGACGTACCTATATCGACGCCGTCAAAACGCTAGATAAAATTAGTACATAATGTCTAGTATAGATGAACCTAATGTCTGTATTTTCAATGAATTCAAAAAGGTTTATGTAACTTTCTTAGAGATACCACCGGGGTTTCGGTTGAACAAGGGCCTGACATTTTCTTCAAAATATTATGAATGTAACCAATAAACCATATGTCCTTCGGGCATTCACCCCGAAAGACATCTGTTTTTCGATGGGTCAATTTGAGTCATTTCAATAGTAAAAAAATCAATATTTTAGAAATATACAGGGTTGTATTAACTTGGATAAATTATGCAAACAAACCTAGTTGGTAAAATTTATTAATAAGTTAAATTGATACTGTTCATTAGCTCAAGGGGGACATCTATATTAAGCCACCCATTCTACTAGGTTTGAATCACAAAGTATATGTGAAAATTAGCACAGTAAGTTAACCAACTGACAAATTGGCGCTGTTCGTTAATTATGTTGGTCATCACCTCTATATTCGTCGAAATAATTACCTAATAGGGAACAGTCCTGTGTATATTAAGGATAAAATCAAGCAAAATAAAAATATAAATATCAACACAGTACGTTAACCAACTGGCGAATTGACGCTGTTCGTTAACTCTGTAGGTCATCTAGCTAAATAGAATATATCTTGATAGCAAATGAACGTAGTCTCCGCGTTTGAGCGGGTGAGATTTCAGTAAATAATACCATTTGTAATATACTTTGTAAATTATTGCATTACATTTAAAGTATGAAAAATAAAAGGATTTAATTATAAATTTGGATAATTTTATTGCAAATTTGCACCAAACTTTGCATCGAATCCTGGTTTATCTTAATTAACATTATTACAACGTGGGTATAAAAATTATCAGTTACTTAACTAGACGATAACTATTACTACTAGAGGAAAATGGCCAAATACAGTAAGTATAGAATTGAAAGTAAAACAAAATTGAGAGGTAAATAATAAGATTTCAAATGTTAAAACAAAAATCAGTGGGGTTATGGGGATGGGCCGTTACAACACTAATTTACATTGAAAATATTTATTCGAACAGAACGAAATCTCAACTTAGAACTTAACTTTAACGGTAATTCTTGGGCTATTAAATTCAAATATGGCGCTCTCGAATGTTCCAGACGTACTATCGAACATACTAGATCGGTGTCTCCACCGTAATGGTTGTTTTTAAATGTATCATCATTCATCAACGGGTCAAGTATATTCTAGATGGATCATTGACTTCGACTAATTGGCGTCACATGAGGGTTTCGGAGGTTGACCTATTTTATCAAATATTCTTAGTAACGGGGAAAATGGAGGCCGGAAAAGACCCAAAGAGGATTTACGGGATTTGATCAGGACCGGAATGGTCGAAAATAGCTCGCATGACAGTATTAGCTGTTTCTGCAGTGGAAAGTATGTTTTGCCTCTTTCGTAAATCCATTGTCATTTGTCTTATCTTCCATTCTTTTATCTGTTAGTATGACCGCATATTTAAATGGTTTGATATTCTTAAAACCATCTACGTGTATTCATTTTTTTTACTAGCGGTCTTTACTATTGTGGCATTGGTTTGATTGATTTTGATCATACTGAATATAATACAATAATAAATGTATTGGATTATTCATATCTCAAATTGGGAAGATTCTAAAAAACAATATCTTAATATTCATACTCGCATTTGTCCACTATACTCTTCAGCTCATTATCCAAGATAAGACAAATCTGGTATGTAAGATACCTATCTCCTTGCAGTTGTCGTCCAAAAGCAATTTCTTTATCTCTAAAATGTGCATGATTTTCTTCAAAGGCTTTATTTAAATACTGAATTGAATTCCCCTAGGGTTATACCCGGTGACAATGAGACCAGTGCCACGTTAATAACTCTTTTATTTATGAAGCGATTTGGATAAAATTTAGCACAACCTTACTGGACATAATTTCGCATTGACTCTTTGGCTCATTTTTTAAGTCATCACATCTTTTTAAAATGTATAATAGGGGTCCGCGTTAATGGAAAAGGGATAATATTCTAGCAATGCCTACTGATAGAGCCATAACCACATACAAATTTGAAAGAAATTTTCTAATTCAAATACCAGCCCGAGAATCCTGGAAACAGGGACCTCCCGTACAGGCTGAACTCGTCTGGTACACACACCGTTCAAAAACCAAGGAAGGAGCCGGTGCTGGAATCTATGGACCCAAGTCGAAAACAACGATTTCGCTAAGTTTAGGAAAATATGCAACAGTGTTCCAGGCTGAACTAATAGCCATACAACACTGTGCAAGAGAAATATTAAATCAGCAAGTATCAGGCAAAACTATTGCCATATACTCTAAAGGCACTTCTCTCATTAGAAATCAAATCACGACTGGTGAAAGACTGTCTAGAAGACCTGGCAGAGCTAAGTAGTCAAAATAAGGTGACCCTAGCCTGGGTTCCAGGTCATGAAGGATATCAGGACAACGAAAAGGCCGACGAATTAGCCCGAGAAGGCTCAGATAAGGCCATGACAGGCCCCGAACCCTTCTGTGGAGTTGCTAAGGCATTGTGCAAGACATCTATTACACAATGGATGCAAAAAGAGTCTCAGGAATGGTGGAACAACTATCCAAGACTGAGACAGGCCAAACAGTTCATTAAGGAACCATCGGCCAAGTTCACGAAAGACCTACTGGATCAAAAGCGTCAAATCGTTAGGATAACAGTAGGCCTTCTTACTGGACACTGTCGCCTCAAAAGGCACATGAGTGTCATAAATCCAGCAGAAGAAGCAACTTTGTGCAGGTTCTGTGAAGAAGAAGAGGAAACATCATTCCACGTCCTGTGCCAATGATAAGGCCTGGCTGGAATGAGGTTTCTAACATTGGGCGAAGAAAAGCCAAATGCATGCAACTACATGCGGGAGCCACTGTCAAAGCTACTAAGTCTAATAAAAAAGACCAGGCTAGACGACATACTCTAGAACAAGCGGAGTCCCACAATAGATCTGAAAAGGTCACAGTGGAAAAGGACAAGTAACGTCCAGCTCCTAATCTAATCTAATGGAAGCATAAAAAAGACTATGTATGCTACAGTTAGTATTATTAGTAGTTGCGTTTTGTTGCGTTTCCACTGGATTTATTTTCTGAAACCCAAGCATCAGAAACGGTAAGATTAAAAAAAAATAAATACAACAAAAAACATGATGGGTACATTCATTTAAATGCATTTTTACTGACTGATGTCCAAAGTCCTTGTATTTCCAAAATATTCAATTGTAGGTCGTATATTCATAGCTGACTTCCGTTTTTTTTTTAATGTAGGACGTTTAAAAGTATTGAACCAAAATATGTAAAAAATGTCTCAAATATCGCGACCATTTATCAACTTATTACAACTTCAAGGTTTTCCCAATTTTTTTACTCATCATTTTGAACGTTCCGTTAGTCGATTGCCAAAAAATTAAAAATAAATAGACATTACAATATGAATACGATGGAATGAGAAATATAATAATAAAAAATCTATTTTGGATACGGGTTTAAAAAAATAGAATGTGCAGCTTGACTCATGTGTTTACAGGTGCATTGTGGTATGATAAATTAAATTGGAATTCTTCAAAATACTGTTATGTGAGCCATTTCATTATTCAGTCATGCTCTAACCCTACAAGTCCCTCTCTGTCTTATTTGGCCTTTGAGGCTCAACTTGTCCGATTATTATACATAATTAAACCCCTTAAGACCAAACCTATGGGACGACTATGGCGGAGGTGATTTCGATGACTATTCGAGAGAGGACGAGATATTTCTGGTCTGTTCCAAATATTTCTAGTTTGGTGGAGGAGCTTCTAGACTCCACCACACTTTATAAATTTGTATATAAATATTGGTGGAAGAACACAGTGCAGTTAGTTGTTATATGGACAGTGAAGATAAATAGTAATTAGTAGATAGACAGTGGTGAACATAAATAGTGAACGATTCAAAGACATTCGAAATATATATAAATTAAAATAGTAGTGTTGTAAAATAAATAGGTGTTTAAATAAATTATTAATAAATAAACTGTTGTTTAAAATAAACAAACATAACAATACATTAGATTGTACCAGGTACTTCTTACACTGATCAAATCGAGAAAGGCTCTACTCATAAAAATGTTCGTAGTTTTTACATTAATGACTATAATTTTTTTATATAATTACATCTAGGACTTTTTGCTATAACTATAGTAAAGTTTTTGTTTTTCAACTCTATTTTTAAGGAATAGTGACAAACGTAATAAATTCGATTTATTGTTTTAATAATAGCAATGATTTAAAAATAAAACTATAGCGTGTATGGACTCCTCTAACTCGCCGAACTTCTGCACAATGCGAGGCATGTTTTCAATAACATTTCGAATAGCTTCTTGACCTTTTATAGTGGTAATTCTATAACGAATATGTTAAAATTTAACGGACGTTAAAAATATAACGTATGTTAAATATGAAAAGCAATTCTGTAAATTCATGAAAAATTTTAACTTGTCATAATTAACATAGCAGTTCATTTGTGCCGCAAAAATCTATTCTATAAGGAGAAATATGTTAAAAATTTAACATGTGTTAATTTTATGCGTTAAAATGAAGATATTAACAGGTACTAATTAGTAGGCTTTAAAACCTAACGTATAAGAAATTATGACTTTTTATTGTTTAATTCAACTTATAATGCAAGAAGATCATGAAAATAAACCATTTTGAAAGTACTCAAGTAATTTTAACAGTAGAAATTAGACAAATTGTATTTAGAAATTATATTTTTTATAGTGTATATAAACTTTTTGTAGTTAGTAATTAATTTGCCGTAGAAGGGCACTATTATAAGGTTACTGGGGTTAGTTTTGTTTATATTGAAAATTGTTAGCCTACCAAATAGTTTTTAAAGTAAATTCGGCCGCTACTTTTTTCAATATTCTTGTGCAAAAACAGACAGATACAATAAATATGACAAGAGGAATGACATTTATTTGGCAGACCTTAAAACTTAACCAAACTTTTATGGCATATTTGAACTACTTTTAACGTATGCGTTAATTTTATTTTTACAGAATTACAATTTATGTTAAAATCGTAAAATTTAACACCCGTTAAAAATAAAAGCATTGAATTACAGAATTACCACTTATAAGTGATTTCCTAAATACGGGTACGTTTTGATCTTAGTGGTTTCCCCTTGGGCACAGTTTATAGCTAAAGAATCAGTTCGCTCACTCTGCGTCGGCACTTTTGATCTCAATGTTTCAGTTTATACACTGCGCAACTCGGATTTGTATCCCTGGCGCATACAGAATCAATTCATAACCTATACAATATATGACAACCGCCAATATTCAAACAGCATTCTTCTGCGCATCCTGAATTTGTATCCCTGGAGTAGATATTATTTTGGAACATCCAATTGGTCCGAGTGAGCGAACTGATTCTTTTAAGCCATAAACTGTGCCCTGGGGTCATCGTAAAAAATTAAGGTGGATTTTCATTGAAATCACCGAAATCACAAACATTTTTTAGGTGATTTCCGAAATACGGATACGATTTGACCTTAGTGGTTTCTCCCTCGATCCCAACTTTTTTGCTGTCTGGTGTCTGACAGTTGTAGTTTTGAAGTTTTTTTATTATTTTATTTACATAATTTTTATGCAAGAGGATGAAATCTTCATCACTAGAATTTTCTTCCAAAAACATACTAGCTCTAGCAATAATTTTATTTTCGCCATATTAGGGAATAGGTTATTTTAATTTAAATGGTTCTTAAACAAATAAAGATTTACGTGGGAAAAGTAAAAAAATGATAACCGTTGGCACTAAGTTCAGTATTCCAAGTGATCTATCAGGTAAACCCAGTAATCAGGATTTGTAATCTTTAGTAGGTTTTCGAAAACGCCTAAAGAAGTTAGATAATTATTTTTCTTAGGATGAATTTTCTTAAAATGTTTTCTTAAATTACTAATATTATTACATTTTTGCTGCATTGTTCACTATAATGACGATGCAAATCCGGGTATACAATTCCGCCACCCTAAAATTTTGACCAAGTTTGATGTTTTATAACTTTTTTATGTTTTACCCTATCTTTATGAATTTTCTACCAGTTGGTAGATAAATTTATTGTGATTTTTTTTTAAATTATTGCAATAAGTATCATTTTCCGTTTAGGCAATATTATATAGGGGTAAATCAAAATGTTGTTTTTTGTCGCAACTTTAAAACACCTTGTAGCAAAATTGAGGAGGATAATTTTGTTTATATACTGTTTGCTTCAATTTCAGATATATTCCAAACATTTTGTTTTTTGATTCATCCTATTATCTCATTTCTCCTGTGAGCTGCATTTTTCTTAATAAAACGCTGTTAATTTTAATTAATGACAAAGCGGTCATTCTCCTTCTGCCATATCTAAGATTTTTATATGGTAGTCTTATTTTCTCGAAAGCAGAATTTTTTATAAAGAATGACTGCTTAAAAATGAATAACGATTTTTTCCTTTGGTGAACTCTATCTGTGGTTTGGACAGTTTGTCTTTGTACTGTAGCATTACTCGTAAATCATATTCGAAGAGTGGTCGAGCTAAGTGATTCAAGTGCCAAAATTAAAAATTGTCAGAAATTAAAGAAAACTGCAGATTATTGAACGTCGTTTTCAACCACTACGATGAAATTGACTCTTAAATCTTTTAGTGGGACATTGGCACTGGCACATAGATCATATTAATAAAAAAACGAAAATTAATATTTTGGCACTTAGATCACTTAGCCCGACTACTCCTCATTTGTTAAAAATAGTTATTTATGATATAAGTGCTAAAAGTGATATTTTATTTTGTGAGAAGGGAACGCCGAAACACCATTAAAAGTCCAAATTAACGCATACCTATTTTACATTAATTAATTGATAAAATAATAGCCTCGAGATTATCAGTTTTGAATCTAATTTCATCTAGTCTATTCACAAAACAAGTTGCCAAGGTAAACAAAAACCGAATTTGTTGATTTGTCTTTATTGACAACTAACGTCAATAAATCACGAATTATTCTCGTTTCTTCGTTCCTCGATGGAAAGTTATCAAGAAAATGAATTTCTACCGCCGGAAATTGAAGAAACTGCCAATAAAGCTGCTTTGAATTATTGCCTAGTAAGTCAAAGCAACAGTATGAGTTTTCATACGATCGTTTCTTGAAATATGGAAATCGTCAACGCTTTGGTCGAATTACTCTATGTTAAAGTCGATGATGAACATAAATAATTATGACATAAGCAGATATTACAAGCTTGTGGCTTTTTTTGAAGCGAAAGGGTGAAGGATATCGACCGAAAAAGTCAAAAGTATTGACAAGGACTCGCGTATCGGGGACAACACTAATCATTTGTAATTGCTGTGGTGGGAGGTGTTTGTGTGAATACGTCTCGTTTGTTTTCATTTACGCCGTTACTAGCAGTAGTATTTTATAAACCTTAGAAGCAAATTTCACATACATGAACAAATAATAATGCCGTGACAACAAGAAGACGAAGTAACGATCCATACCTGGCTACGCCGACCGGCATAAACACCAACGGCCTGGACACAGCTCATCTACTCTGTCAAAAGGGGACCGATGTACAAATAAAACGCGTACGACATGCGTACTACAAATGATTAGTGTTGTCCCCGATACGCGAGTTTGACAAGGGAACAAATCGACAAATTTCCCGCAGAAGCCCTGGATGAAATATATCTAATACAGAAAGTTGCTGCGATTTTTGGTGTTTTTGGAGCCTGTCGTCGAGAAACTGTGCGATTTGACATTAAATAATATCGAGGATTCCGGAACTTCACTAAGTGTGCATATACCAGACCCAAAAACTAATGTGCAACCACCTTTGTTGTAAGTGGTACTTTGTATATGAACTACTATAAAAAGTACATAGCCCTTCGTCCAGTGGATATTAATCATTCAAGAGTTTTTATAAAATGCAATAAAAATAAATGTGCCAGGACTCCAGTTGGAATCAACACATTTGGTAAGATGTCTGCCAAAATTGCTGAATTTCTAAATTTGCCTGATTCCCATCTTTATACTGGACATTGTTTCCGACGTTCCTCAGTTAGTTTGTTGACGAACTCTGATGCTAGTCTTACTACAATTAAAAGACACGGTGGATGGAAGTCCACTACAGTAGCAGAGAGTTACATAGAAGACTCGCGGTGCCTGTAAACGTAACGGACACACGAAATTCAAAAAAAAATTTTAACTAAAAAATAGTACTAAGTGTATATATGAAATAACATAAAAAAAATTGCGGGTTACGCATAAATAACAGAGAAATTTGAGTTTTAACCTGCAGATTTTGGTGTTTCTAACCTAAGATTTTTTCAATTTTCGTGTAATGTATGTGCATGGTTACCAAGAATTTCAATTTTTAACAAAACCCAGATTAATTGACAGAATGGATTAGGTATTTTTATGAATCGAATACTTACATGTTTGATTTTACTGTCTGCTTTAACTTTACACTTTAGGAAGGAGCGTATTTTTCAAATATACCACCGGAAACCCCATAATTTGGATCATTAACTGATCATTTATGTAAACTTATTCATTAGAATTTAGAAGTATATCTGTCAATTCAAATATTCGCGGTGTTGCCAAGTGTAATTAAAATCAACGAATAAGAAATGACCCTATTTTTTAAAAAGCATTTCCATACACTTTAAAAAGCATTTCTTTAATTTATTTTCAGTTACATCTGACGATTTATTTAACCATTTTGATTGAATTGTCGTGGTACATAATAAATAATAATATTACATCATCTACAAAGTAATAAACAAGTACTTTTCGAAAATTTTTAAACATAATTTTATCACTTTATTTTAGGCATTCCAAACAAAATGGTTACCCGTTTAAAATGACATTTTTTATCCAAAATACTTTTTGTAAACCTATCATAATTCAAAAAATTAAAAAGTTCCTCGACACACCTACGCCATAAAAGCACGCTCGTCCTCCTACGTCCTAACTATCTTAGAAGCGATCGTGTTTGGTTAATGTTTCGAAATTCGCAAATGCCCTTTTTACACCTACACCGTAAGAGTACGCTTCGCTGGTAGCGAATTTCGAAACGTCGGTCGGGCGCGCCCTTTTTGCACCTGTACCATAAGAGCACGAATCACTCGTCCTACTCACTTCCTAACTACTACAGAAGCGAGCGAAGCTAGCGCGTCCGGCCGACACGTCGGCCGGGCGCGCCCTTTTTGCACCTGTACCATAAGAGCACGAATCGCTCGTCCTACCCACTTCCTAATTACTACAGAAGCAAGCGAGCGAAGCGAGCGCGTCCGGCTGACGTTTTGAAATTCGCGCGAATTTCGAAACGTCGAAGGGGCGCGCCCTTTTTGCACCTGTACCATAAGAGCACGAATCGCTCGCCCTACCCACTTCCTAACTACTACAGAAGCAAGCGAGCGAAGCGAGCGCGTCCGGCCGACGTTTTGAAATTCGCGCGAATTTCGAAACGTCGGCCGGGCGCGCTCTTTTTTCTTTTACACGCTCGTCCCACTCACCTCCTAACCACTACAGAAGACAAAGTGGTATTCTAGTAACACATTCCATGCGCATGCCAGCCCTTGATTATATTCACAAGAAGACACAGCAACGACTTCTCGTAGGGTGGCGGCTTCGCTGTCACCAGAAAATACCAACCCATACCTGGCTACGCCGATCGGCATGGACTTCAACGGACTGGACACAGCTCAAATTGAAATGAAAAGTCAACTCATTATATACCCGTATTATCATCTGCGCATGCGTAAGCATGAAATGTTTTAGATGTAAAAAGGGTGTGTTTCAGGACGCACGTGGGATGAGCAGATGGAAAAAGCGCGCCTGGTCGATGTTTCGCCGCGCGAATTTCGAAATGTTGGCCGGGCGCACTTGCTTCGCTCGCTTTCTTCTGTAATGGTTAGGAAGTGGATGGGAAGAGCGCTCCGTGCTCTTATGGTGTAGGTGTAAAAATGGCGCGGCCGGCCGACGTTCGCGCGAATTTATAAACATCGGCCGGGCGCGCTCGCTTGCTTCTGTAGTAGTTAGGAAGTGAGTAGGACGAGCGATTGGTGCTCTTATGGTACAGGTACAAAAAGGGCGCGCCCGGCCGACGTTTCGAAATTCGCGCTAATTTCGAAACGTCGGCCGGGCGCGCTCGCTTGCTTCTGTAATAGTTAGGAAGTGGGTAGGACGAGCGATTCGTGCTCTTGTGGTACAGGTGCAAAAAGGGCGCTTCTAAGATAGTTAGGACGTAGGAGGACGAGCGTGCTTTTATGGCGTAGGTGTGTCAAGGAACTTTTTAATTTTTTTAAATTATGATAGGTTTACAAAAAGTATTTTGGATAAAAAATGTATAAAATAAATCAAAGTTTAGATATGGCAACCCTGTGGGCCTGTTGTCATTGACGGAGTCGATGATACATATATAGTTATATAGATTGCTCAAAGCGTGTTATTTGCTAGCGGCCATATTGCCTGGCAAGTCTCCTTTAATTTGAATCGTATTAGGAAAAATGTGTTTTAAAACCAATTTCTAACCTTAGAATATATTAAAAGTACAATTTCCTACATTTTTACTTTAAGGCATAAGCATATGTTTATTTTGAAATACATGGATGATCAATCTATATAACTGTCTATAACATTGATCCTATCAAATCAACAGGCCCACAGTGCTGCCATATTATTATAACCTGCCAATGGCCTGTCATTTTAAACGGGTAGCCATTTTGTTTGGAATGCCTAATATAAAGTGATAATAAAATTGTTTAAAATTTTTCGAAAAGTACTCGTTTATTACTTTATAGATGATGTAATATTATTATTTATTATGTACCACAATAATTCAATCAAAATGGTTAAATAAATCGTCAGATGTGACTGAAAATAAATTAAAGAAATGCTTTTTAAAGTGTATAGAAATGCTATTTAAAAAATAGGGTAATTTCTTTTTCGTTGATTTTAATTACACTTGGCAACATCGCGAATATTTGAATTGAGATATAATTCTAAATTCTAATGAATAAGTTTACATAAATGATCAGTTAATGATCCTCGTAAGCCTTTAAATGCAATTTTTTTTTAAAACGTTAAATTATGGGGTTTCCGGTGGTATATTTAAAAAATATGCTCCTTCCTAAAGCCTAAAATGTAAGTTTCGTAAAAAGATTTGTATTTTTAAGAAAAGGGAGTGTTCGTAATAGTTACGAAATATTTTTCATAACTAGAATTTCGTGAGATGAGATTAAAGCAGACAGTAAAAGCAGACAGTAAAAGCAGACAGTAAAAGCAGACAGTAAAAGCAGACAGTAAAAGCAGACAGTAAAATCAAACATGTAAGTATTCGATTCATAAAAATACCTAATCGATTCTGTCAATTATTAATCTGGGTTTTGTTAAAAATTGAAATTCTTGGTAACCATGCACATACACGAAAATTGAAAAAATCTTTTTTTTGTTATTTCATATATACAGTTAGTACTATTTTTTAGTTAAAATTTTTTTTCGAAATTCGTGTGTCCGTTACGTTTACAGGCACCAGACTTGCTACAAAGGAAACAGAACATTGCGAATCAAATTTTGTCCAAAACTTCGGCGGATAGCATTGCTCTCTGCCCTGGTACAAGCTTCACCAAAATAAATTCTGTTACATCGACCAATGAGACTGGCCATGGAGTTTCTTATTATAATTGTAGTTCCACTAATTGTAAGTTTAATTGAATAAACACTTCATTTTGAATTATGTGATTATGTGATTTACTTTTAACACCAGTGTCATAAAATGGCATTTTAGACACTGACAGCATGCGTTAAAAATTATACTTTTACTGACGTTTATAGAAAAAAAAAAAAAAATTAATCTAAAACAATTAATTTTCGTCATCACAACTAATGCTATAAGAAATAAAAAAATAATGCGATATATATCTAAAAAGAAACAACGTTCCAATAATTTCGTTCCAATTCAAACAGACCATCATTATATTTATCCACTACAGGTGTTTTCGAAAACAAAAAACTTGAAAATTTATAGCAAGTTAATTGAACTACCAGGAATGCATTTTCAACTTTGATTCACCTACCGAAAGCCACAAAAAGTTTAAATTTAAATTACAACGCTGTAGAATAATTTTCGTGTTGTGGGCGAGAACCGCTTTTATTAATGATTTCCGCCATTAATTAAATCAATCTATTGAGGTATCTAAAATATAAGATCTAATGTTATACACTAAAAAATAGCAGATGCATAATAGATTTGCGTATGCTTAGTGGTTGACGTTGTTATTAAACTGTGCCAGATTGAAATTTTGCAGTTTGTAGTATTATAAATGTTTATATTTAGAAAGATTTTATCTAAATAATACTAATTTTAAACTAAAATGTAGAGGGCGACATTTTTGGGTTTTTGATACCTTAATATACATTGATGTGCGTTGCTATTTTTTTAAATAATATAGTACTAGAATTTTGAAACCCTGCGATTGCTAAACTGAGTAAAATGCAAGATACGAGGGGTTGATCCCTATGCTGCACCCCTGACCCCCTTACAGTAATAACTACAGTGGTATTAATTTTTTTATTTTTCGATATAGTCTTCCTCTACACTAATGCACTTGGTCTATCGGTGCTCTAACATCTCAACAGCCTCCTGGAAAAATGTTTGTTCGACCTCTGGAGATTAAGGGCGAAATCTGGCGAATATGGTGGGTGCTCCACTAATTCAAAATCTGCTTGGTGTATAGCAGCCATGGAAATATAATATGTGTGGCTGGGAGCATTATCCTGATGGAACAGCATATCGCTCCTTAACTTTCCTCGGCGTTTCTTTTTAAGAGCGTCTCGCAATTTAAAAATCAATTGGACATAACACAGACAGCAAAACGTTTCCAGCAGACGACACGACTTTGAATTTGCGTGGAGGAGGAGAACCGCGATGTTTCCATTCTTTACTTTGCGCTTTGGTCTCGGGATCATAGTGGTGCACCCATGACTCGTCCATGGTAACATACCGACTAAGAAAGTTGTCTTTGTTTGCTTGGTACCTTTCCAAAAGTCGCTCACAAGTCAACACCCGATTTCTTTTTTGATCAATAGTTTACATTCGGGACACTCATCTTTTTCATATCTAATTCTTTAGTCAGTATATGGTGTCCCTCATGTGTTCTCGTCGGTCTTGCAATACGTGTACGTACGTATTTAATGTTTTTGTCTGTTGTTACCGTTATGGGAGGACATCAGCATGCTGGTTTTCACAGGATGTTCTTCCGCATTTAAAATCTCGACACCAGCGTTTGACTATGTTTCATAAGAAACTTAAGACTACCCAATAGTTGCCACAAATGTCTTCATGAATTTGAGTTGGCGTCATGCCTTTTTTCTGGCGGTATTTTCGATTACGGCTCTTTGTTCTACAGGATCTATTTTTATAATCAATCACGACATACAGTTCAAGAATTAGTCACAGCACAACAACGCTTTGAGATACAAAGTTGATATTTTATAGATACGATCTACAAAAGTCAGCTAACTAAATGTCAAAAACATTAGTCAAGCCACCACTTAGAAATAGGTCAGGGGCGGAGTATTTAAGGAAAAAAGCAACTATAAAATGTGAAAAATAAATTAATTAACAATGCAATGACCGATGCAATTACAAAAATTATTTAAATGAAAACAATAAAAAAGCATGATATACAGTGTGTCGCATTTAAGATGAAGACACCCCTATATTTTGGCTATCTAAATAAATACAGATTTGAAATTTTGCACAGTCATACAGGGTGATGGTTTACATTTTTTAAGATACTCAACTGAAATTTAAATTTTAAACGCGGCCTACTGCGAATCCACAACAATTTTTGATATTTTTCTTCGCGTTAGAGATATCAGAAAAAGTTATTTGAAAAAGTTGTTCCGAATATTATTCTAACCCCACATACCAAATTTCATGACAAAATTCGCATTTTTAGTTTTTTCATTAATTTGGTCAATACACAAAAAATTATTAAAAGTTGCTTTTTTTTATTCGATAAACTAGTGTGCCATGATTGACATTAATGATTTCACAAGTGTCAAAATATTTCTATCCATCTTCCCAATATTCAAGATTCAGATTTCAAAAATAAATAGTTTGTTGAAATGTTTGATAAAAAAACCTCACGATTTTTTTCAATTTTTCATGGACAATGATATTTTGGAATTAATCGTTGAAGAAACCAACAGATACGCTCGTCAAAAAATTACTTAAAGTGGACAAGGCTCAAGAGCAAGAATACATAAGTGGACCAACACAAACGAAGAAGTAATGAAAACCTTTTTTTCTATACTTATATTGATGGAACTAAAAAAATTACCAAACCTAGGTGCTTATTGGTATAAAAATGCGTTGTAGTCAAATAAAATAGCATTACATCGCAGATTTAAGATTTAAGTTGTTACTGGATAATTTACACTTTAGTGATAATGAAACGAGTAACAAAAGATGAGACTCTATAAACTAACACCACTTTTGGAGAAAATCATATTAAACTTCAAAAAAGTGATAGTGCCGGGTGAAAGTTTGTGCATTGAGGAGACTCTTGTCCCGTTTAGGGGTCGCCTATCGTTTAGGCAGTACATAAGAAATAAAAAGTTTGGCGTTAAATTGTGCAAACTTTGCTTGGATGAAGAATTTACGTATGAACTGCAAATATATAGTGGCAATGACAAAACAGAAATTCAGTATTGTCTTTGGTTTATCTAATGACTTGTTAGATTTTGGCCGTACAATATACACGAATAACTTTTACACTAGCGCATAGTTTACTAAAAAGATACATTTGGTGAGAACTTTGAAGCAGAACCAGAGGCATAATCCAAAAGAAGTGACAGAAGCGAAACTAAAAAAAAAAAGGAGAGATAATTGAAAGGGAAAGTAACGCTGGTGTAATAGTAAGTAAATGGAAAGACAAAAGGGATGTACTGATGATAAGTACCAAACCCACCCTTAAAACGGTGGACGTTCGTCAACGAGGTGGAGTAGTACAAAAGCTATCTGCGATTGTTGACTACAATAAAAGTAAAAATTTCGTAAACACTTCGGACCAAATAAAGTCCTACTCAATTGCATTGCGAAAGTCTGTGAAATGGTATTGTAAGATAGCAATTGAACTTTTTTTGGGGTCAGCAATAGTGAACGCCTACATAATGCATCAGAAAATCACCAGCCAGAAATTGTCTATCGTTTCCTTCAAAGAGTAGCTAGTTAGTAATTTCTTAGACCTTCCTAAGTTTCAAAATATTGATAAGCCTAGATCACTCACTCGCGATAGTCATCATTTAGAAAAAGTTCACTTTACAGCCCGAAGATTTGTGACATGTTATGCAAAATTTTCCTCTAAAAATGGGCGAATATTTGCGCAAAACAAAACGCCTTTTTCTCGCTTCAGGTGTATTCAGTGTGACAAAAAATGTCATATAGAATATTTATTTGTTTTACTCGACATAGGTTCGAAAAAACACGGGCTAAATGCATAAAACAGTTCCTCGGGCCACCAAAAAACATGCACCATAAACTTATACCGCTACCGAGAAGTAGCGTTGTATCACACACGCCGAAATTTTATCAAAACTTGAGAAGCAACGATGCTTCTTACGTCCTGGGCAAATTAAAGGTATGTGAAGCACACGTGCTTCTCATGGCAGTCAACGTGTTAAATTAGAGAAAAGTTGCACAGTTCTGTACTCATTAAAATAGTGCCAAGAAACCTTTGATATCTACAGGGAATACAAAATATCGGACAGAAATTGAAAATTGTAATTTCTTTAAATTAATTAATCTTTTGTCCGATATTTTGAATCTCCCTGTAAATATCAAAGGTTTCTTGGCACCATTTTAATGAGAACAAAACTTTTGTCTAATTTAATTAATTTTTTATCTGTTACCATTTAAGAAATAATAAATAGCAATACTGTCCCTATGAAACAATATATCCTTATTATAGTTTTTTTAACTTGCCTAGGTAATTAGATTTAATAAATAAAAAATATATATTTTTTAAATGAATTTATAATTACATATGATTAGTATATTTACCTGCAGTAAAATTGGTTGCAATCCTAAATCCCCTGATTGCATGTAGGCGGTATCCCGCGAATTTAAAATATTTTCAACATTATGTTCCCTAATAAACAAAGTGACAGAAACTTCATACATGTCAGTTTGAAACTGAAATTAATCCATACAATTTTGTTTATATTTCTATTTTTGAATCTTTTGTAATTAGTGAACATAATTCTTGGATTTGTAAAAGTAGATTCAGCTAATTTATAAATTTCCACAAATGACAAATAAGACAAGACAACTAGAACAAAAATACAAACCACTGAAACTATCTACGCATTACGAGAAGAAAAAACAAGTGTTTTTAAAAATATTCGCATTTCTGGTATATTTGGAAAGGTTGTAACAATATGTAGTATAAGTATAAGGTGGTTTTGCGTGAGAACATCAATTATGGTATTTTTAATTACAATTTTCTTCTAAATGGACGAATTAATGTTTTCTTGTAAAAATAAATACCATTATTGATTGTTTCCACGTAAATATGAGTAAAAATTCCGATGCGTTATTTGGAACATATATATGAGTGTTTTAGGCTAAAATTTATTTATTCTTGCAAAGTGCAAGAACAAACAATAGGAGAGCTACTGAAACCCAACAGATCCATACTAATGTCAGACAGTCAGGCGGCCCATAAAGCCATATCGGGTCAGAAAGTGACTGTGGAGGATGGTATAGGAACACCAAAACCAGATATAAATTGAAGTATCAAAAAGAACAGTACGGGGGAAGTTTCATAAAAGTTTGGGTTAGGAGAAAATATCACATGAGAAATCTTTCACAGTAAGACCATGTTCAAATAGAACAGAAGATCTACTCTCTATGAATAGAAATCAGTTGAAATAATAACAAGACCCATGATGGAGAGTATGCACTGGTAAAGAGACACCTGAACAAAATAGATGTGTATAATAGACCTATTATGTCGACTATGTTTCACGTTCCTTGAAACAAATATTGTATCGCAAAAGATAGGCATAAACTTTTACATAGAATAACACATTTAGCTATTATTACATTATTAATAATAATAACTATTAAATACCTATTGTCATTTTACGGTAAGCGCCAGCCTATAGCACAAGTAGAAGTTGGAAAGGCTTTTGATAGGTAGAGAAGTAAACGTCAAACCACGTCGGACGGCTTCGAGAACTTCGCAGTAATGTTTACCTGCCAGTGTCGTTTCATAGAATAAGTAATTTTAAATTGTTACCGGTGCAACCGGACAATCGCATGTATTTATGGACTATAAATAATTATTAAACATGTATTATAATATTCAAATCATAATTTTACAAAATTTCAACAGCTATTCACAATTTATTAAACTATTTACTCGAAATTGTTATTAACATCTCTAAAATAATTTTGTACGCCAATGTCCGCCGCAAACCTGTCAATTTAAGTGTATAAAGTGGGAGAACTGGCAAAAGCCTTTCCAACTTCTGCTTGTGCTATACAAGGTGTTGTAGGGGTAGAGAACACGAATTTAATAGATTCGTAAATCCGGATATAACGAAACAAAAAATATTTTATTTAGCCGTTTCTATTTTGAAGATGTCCAATATTTTTGCATCAATAGCCCACAAAATTCCAGGAAAAATATAAAATACAAAGCGAGTAGGGGAAGTTGTAGCAAAACAATAGTGTTCAACTCACAATAATGGCTATTAGGTACTCTCCCAAACGATTTACGACCCTCGCTACGTTCGTGCCTGAAACATTCATTCTCGAGGATAATGACATTAATTATTGCTTGTTGAATAATACAGTAGTATACAAAGCTGTTAATTATATTTGTAAATGCATTAACGTTTAAACAATAATATTTTTTTGTCAGTGTGAACATAAAGCAATGCGTAGATATAGGCAACACATTATGCACTACTTACGACAAATTTTTAGTTTTTATATCTATTTCTTAAAATAATGTTATCGTTGAAAAAATCTACTGTGCATTTTGAGCGAAAATTTCGTTACCGCTTTCGACAAATTGCAGCGCTCCGCCACGCGTCGCGCGGCCAATTTTCTGTCTCAAGCGGAAATGTATCACTTTTCGCTCTTAATACACAAATAGTTATTTTGTTTATATACGTGAAAAAAATTAATGATTGAACACAAATTATGTTTAATTTTTTAATAATATAGAATTTTCAATTTCTAAGTAAAATTTTTAATTTGTGGCATAAAAATATATCATATGCAGTGAATGCATATAAATTCAATATCACAATATAGAAGATATTTCACGAAAGAATATCATAATCCACAACTAATTTTTAAATGTTAGTAAATCTCTCAACAAACTATTTTATTTTAAATTTTTTTATGTATATCAATAAGTGAATTTATATAATAGTGTGAGCAATAAGAAAACTGTTTAAACATTGGGATAAACATACTCCGCACTTGAAATTAAATATAAAATAAGTAGGTAGGCAGGTACTGTTAGTGTGTTAGTGATAGCAACAGTTTCTTCGGTACTATCAGCGTTACCAATCCTAATAAAATTTTGTCACTAATTTTTGAAACTCAAAATATAAAAAAGTACAGTTAAAACAGATGTACGAAAAATTTTTAACAAACCAAAAAACTCACCGTGTTCAGTCTTGCATTCTTTAAAAATAATCCAACTCCTATAAGCCTCGTGTGAGGTAATAACACCCGCTAAAGGACAATCACACATATTAGAAAAAGTACAGTCTACCTCTGTCTCTAATACTACAAAATTTCCAAAGAACAGGTCCATGAAATTTTCAAAAAACTTCACGCAACTCCCATCATAGAAAAAAAAAATACGTAAACAATCAACTGTCCGAAACTTCCTCCTATACCCGCGAGAAACACACAACTTCCGTACGGCTGGCAAACGAATATAAGTGTGGAATTAGAAAATTATTCATCTCGGTGTAGCGTGCCGTGTGTCTTGTGACGTGACGTGGTTTTGGCCTCACGTCAGCCATCGCGAAAATAGACACCTTTCAGACGAAAATAAGAAAAAATAAAAAGGGACACGAAGCGGTGGACGCACCGTTGTATGCGAGGGATTTACTGCATCCTAATTAAAAGAATAGTTTTTACGGATCATGATTAGACTCTAAAATTACCTTGTTTTTAAACTAATTTGTTTTTCTGTATCTCTATTTAACGCCGACTTCTTTATAAACATGCTAGTGCACTCGGCTGAATTGGTTAAAGGATTAAGATTTCGAGGCAGCTAGTAGTACACACAATGCACGTATTGTTATAAACAAGACTAGTAAAATCACTCGGACAGAAGCCGATACCGAGAGCCTCTCTACCCCGTCTAAAAACCAGCATGTTTCGAGCAGGCCATGTTGGCTCTGTCACTGTTTATACGGTTCATACGATAACCGGCCAGCGCTTATTTCCATGGGGTTCGTCGGCAAAATAATGTTCAAAGAATATCATATGCCCCAGTCAGAGTCTTATTTTATGAACGATGGTACTGGGGAGATAAATATCGGCCGAGTTTATTTTAAATTTTGAATTGGCATTATGGCAAGCACACGACCATATTTAGGAGCTTTAACTACATGATACTGAAGTATACAGTTGTATACTACAACTCTTATTGGTTTGGTTTTATATAAGCAGTTTTTCATATTCTATAGGCATTCTTGCTGCTTATATGTATCAAAAAATTGAAATGTTTTTGCTTTGCTTAATGAACTCATGTTTTTATTAAACAACATCAAATACAATTATTTGTCAGCACTCGCCAGACGACTATCCACTCGGCCATAAAAATCGAGCACAGTTCGAGTTTCCTCAGGGGAGGATATCGCGCATGGTGTCATGGCGGCGTTGACGTCATGCGTAGAGTTAGTATAGTTGGCGCGAAATAAATATCATATGACAGACGCATGTTGCAGTAGTTTGTGAGTCATTTATAGTGATTTATAAGATATTAAGCAGATATTTGTATTATATTATGTGGTAAAATTTGTTCTCTGTGAGTGGTTTTAGTGAAAAACATTGAAAAATTGCGGTACGGATGTAACAGTAACAATTAAAGGAAATGATTCAAGAAAGATATTATGGTTTTTCGCTTTCCTCGACAGTAAAAGCTTAGTCAGAAGTAAGGAGTGGCCCAAGGGCGGCTCCAGCAAAGGCTCAGGGGAGCAAGCCGTTCCCTAGATTAAAATTCTTAAAATCCATGACCCTCTAATTAAAAAAAAAAAGCTAAATAGGCAATGCTATCCTCCTTCCCAAGAAAATTCGACATGAAGCAGCCCTTGCAGTGGTTTGTGACCCTGTAGATAAATTTTCATATGTATTCTAAGCACATTAAACCTTCCAGTTTCAAGAGAGACCTCTAATCAGAACTTCACATATTGTGAAGTTGTGAATGAATCAGTGTGAATCACATTGGTTCATTCACAACTTGGGACTTATAAAACTGGAGAATCTACCCTTTGAAGGCTAAAAATTTTGCAATATAAGCAAAAGTGAAATTGTATATGTCTCAAAAAAAAAAGAAAATTTCGACTTGTACTTGATGAATGAATTAAAAAACTGTCAACGACAAGGTCCAGCAAAAATGCAGCGACATTTTATTTTAATTTTGTATATGCACCCACCATATTTTATGTAGCAGTTATTTGTATTTGGTACATTTTTTTATGTTGTGCATTATTTTTTTTTATTAAATTGGTTAATATAATGCAGGTAAATGAGTAACCAGTTGCAAATCCTAATGAGGTAAAAATTTCCGGCATACCCAGATGCGAAATTGTTACCAGGATCCTCAGTTTCGAGTTGAGAAGATACCCTTTATTTCATTATCCTGGTTATAAAAACTATTCTTTAGAAGTCGAATTTGTATAAATCATTAAGAAAAAACTGTTCAAAAAATATTTCTCTTATGAATGCATTTGCATTTATGTTCCTTCATAGTTCTATCCCATAATAGTATACATAGATATTTCATGTAATTTCTAAAATATCCATAATATTCATTAAATTTCTGTAAGTAGCATATATTTTCCTCACACTTCGTCAGTATTTTTAAATTCGCGCCTATACAAACTCTACGCGTGACGTTATGCGCGTGGCCGTCCTATTTTTGACACTGTTGATATCCTACCTTTTATTTTTTATACCATGGAGTTTCCTCGACCACGACAGAGCTAGGCCGAAAGTTGTTTGGTGTTACGAGTACTTGTCCCAGTACCCAACTAAGCAGAGTACACTAGCACATGTAAAGGGGCTTTAATCATGGTATGTGTAAGCTACTGTTGGATACCGAATAAGTAGACATGATCAGCGGCGGAGCCTGTTATACCTACAAATTTCCACCAAGATAAAATACTTATCGAAATGATCGAATTTTTTTCTGTTGTATGATATAGGACACTATTCTAGGAAAGGCAAATAGTTGAATTGCATTTTTTTTGTTTTTGTTTCAAGTTAGGGCATCCCGTAAGAGCAAGTGGATAAAGTATGAGAAGGCTTCAAACAAATAATGAGGTGAAAATATGGATCTGAAAACTACTGCCTACCTCGATGAAATAGGCAAAAAAATTTACTGTCATTGAATCCGACAAGACAAACCGTATAATGCGGTCATAAGTGTGTTTCCAGAACACACTTCGGTAAACGAAACAACCAACGAATTAACAGTAGCAGGACTAAATCCGATCTATGTTGAAGCAATGAAGTTCAGAAGAGACGGCAGGAAACTCCCGCTGTTTCTTGTAGACATTAACGCATGATCATTAGGTGGAAACCACAGAGCCCAAGAGCGTATCAAACCAAAAGATGGGAAAACTACATACCCAAGAAACTACAGATGATTCTCAAGGATTTCAAAACCTATTACCAGGACAGTTTACACTGTCCCCGGTACTAGTTATGCAGCAAAACCCTTGCCAAAAACACCAAAAAGGACGAAAACCAGGATATACAAAAGGCCATTCAGAAATTAGTCTGTTTTCGAGAGCCTCATAAAGGAACTGATGAAGTAATGCAGGTGAGCATGTACTTATATTTTTTTGCCCAATTTAGGAAGACTAACGAACCGGACCAGACATTGATAAAAAGAGGATCAGCTGTTCGGTGTAGGCTCAACTCGCTACCAAAATCATCAGGACAGGCCGAGCACTCACAGAAGGCACATACAAACGAAAATGGCACATCCATAGCTTAAATTATATTTTGTCAACCTTTGAAGACGCTGCAGATAAATAAACATGGTAGTCTAAGCAGATTCCGATTTTAGTACATACAGAATTGGAACTTACTGGACTTGTGCGCGTGTGTGTGGGCGCGCGCGCAATGGTAGCTGATGAGACTAAGAAATCAAGAGTGGAGCTTAGTCTAATTTGATGCGTACATAGTACAGGATTCGGAATTTTTATTTTGTTACTTTTTATATGCCGCTGACTGTGTAATCAAACATCTTAGATGTAGTTTTGTAATATAATGTTTTTGTTCAATTTTACATAAACATACCGATACAACTTAAACACAATTTATATTTTATCAAACGAGTTCAGCGAATTTAAATATATGATTTTCTTTGTAGATCATTAAAATTACGACACGGATCACCAATTGCCTACCGCTACTCATGAACGAATAGGAATAAGTCCGCGTCGAAGGTACAGTTCACTAGAGATGTGCGATATCGCGATTTTCAAGTATCGGTGATACTTGTTCTTGTGACATTTAAATATCAGTGATTTTAAGCCGTGATTTCGTGACAAAAGTGACAACAAATGAGCAAAAGTTTTTTCCTACTTATAAATGAAATAAGGGTAGAAGTACTAATATTCTATCAAATCTTCCTAGTCTATTTTGTCGAAATACAACTACTGGTTAAAAACAAATTAAAAGAAATTATTTACTAGTTAGAAAATTTATTGAAATATAAAAAATACAACTGTTGAAAATGACATAAGACTTGCAAAATGATTGTGTATGTCTTATGGCTTCGATTAGTAAGGTACTAAGCATAAAATAACATCAGCTACATAAGGGTATAAGGGCATGACACCTGACACCGTTATATAATTTAATATTTTTATATAGATTCTTCAATAGTAAAAATGGTTGTCATGTAACGACTTCAAAGTCAGGAGTCACGGAGAACTTGTTACTGTTAGAACTCTTACAAAACGATATCATTGACAAAATCACTATGACGTGAAATATCGTCCATCCCTACAGTTCACTAGGACTCTTCGTGAAACATTTCTCAAGACCTGCTTTTTTTTAGAATTCATAGAATTTCTTCAATATTTTAAGTTTTATTTAACAATTTGGTACAATGAATTACAATTTTTGGCAGAATAAATTAGTTATTACGGGGAACAGATGGAAACTGTTAATCAGGAACTGAACAAATTACGGTAATTGTCATCATTACGGGGAATAAAGTTCAAGTATTTTGGTGTGGGTAACAACCATGCCCGACACTCAATGATTAAAAACCGTACTGACTGTAGTTCTTAGTATTTAAAACATAATAATAATTATGCCTTGTGTGACACGTTCAGGATATTAAATTAAAAACTGCAGTTCCTTTTTCAGGTCAATATTATGTTTCAACATAGCACCCTTTTTTATGAATAGGTAGCTATTGTTACACGCTTTTTTATTTTCATATTGATAAACTTTGCAACTCTTGGCTAATTAACAGCAAAAATACGTAAGGACCTAAAAAATTTTTGGATTTCCATAGGAATTATTTATTTTTCTTTAATACATTATTTATAGTGCCTCATCTGACTGCAAAAAGTGGTATGTAGTGTTTTTTGCTTGCTATTTGTAGTTGGGTACATGAGAGGGGTGATGTAGTTGAACAACATATACTATGTCCCGGTGGTGGAAGTTCTTGGTCATAGAGATAGCTGTAACCATCAATTTAAGAGTATAAAAAATTGCAAAATACAAAAATCGATTTTAATTAATCGATTACAATATTATACTATTTTCAAACACTACAACTATTAAATAACTTGCTGTACTGTAGTCATAAATAAATAATCGATTCATAAAAAAAATCGATTATTGGAAAAAATAATTAACCGAAGAAGAAGAATCGAAAAGAATCAAAAAGAATCGAAAAGAATTAAAAGAATCAAAAATAATCGAAAAGAATCCAAAAGTATCAAAAAGAATCGAAAAGACTCTAAAATAATGAAAATAATCAATTAATCGAAAAGAATTTGTTAATCGGAAATAATCGATTAATAGAAAATAATCGATTATTTGAAAATAATCCGCTAATCGGAAATAATCGATTAATCGAAAATAATCGATAAATCATAAAGAATCGATTATTTTTAAGTAATCTACTAGACGAAAATAACTTATTATTTATTTTTAACGTTTTTAACGTTTTAAGCAATCCATTTTGACAGCAAAATTTTTTAAGTAGGAAGTTTTATTTGAATAATTGGAATTTTTTTTATTAATTTATAGAAATCTACTGAAATCTGCCAAAAGAAAATTGTCTACTAAAACTAGCCAAAATAGCTAAAAACCTACCGAAAAAGCAGAAATCTACCAAACGTGGCAACGTTGAATAAAAGACTCCTAGTCAGAGTGACCTTGACGAAGCACATAATCATTGGACCAAGCGAAGTTAACTGTCGTGACGTAATCAACGTGCGATGCACAAAATGATGCTAAAAATAGCGTGGTTTCAAGCAGGCACACTGCTGTTTCACGGATCTATTAACCTGTCTTTTTAACATTCATTTTCAGACACCTCTCGCGCCCAATCAACATATTGAACCAACAGACGCGATCAGCCTGAGCGCAGTGGGGTACCAAAAAAGTAGAGATTAATACGTACGAAAATAATAAATATATTAAAGTGAATTTATTTTATTAAGTTATTTATAAAATAATGTGCTCTTATGAAATTTAAGTGGGTGTTCACTGCACAAATGAACCAATGGAGAAAGAGCCCCTGGTATCGATATTCTCTTTCAATTTCGTATCGTTTGTAAAATGACGTATAAAAAGGAGCGAGTCGAACTAAGATCCGAGGACATAACGCAAACGATATCATCAAGAAGCACTCAGCCAATAATGATATCAAGGTATCTCCAAAAAGCAGCAATAGAAATCGTAGAATGGTACACCAAGTGGAAAATTAAGATCAATGCCGATAAAACCTAAAGTGTGCACCAATTAGGCGAAGAAATCAAAATGAACGGACAAAACATCCCAAGGACTCAATCTGCAAAATACCTTAGAGAAAAGATGCAAGACAAATTAACATTCATCAGCCACGTGGACATGGTAGTAAGCAAGATTAAACAAGCCAGATCAAGGATGAACTGCTTTATATGAGGAAAAAGCAAACATCTTGAGGCCAAGCTAAGACTCATCCAGTCAGTAATACTGCCAATAATACTGATGTATGCTTCCACGGCCTGAGCATACACCTGCAAGGCAAACATGAAGAAGATTCAGAGCCAACAGGTCATATATGTTTAAGACACCCGAAACGATGTTAAATTTAGGGATCTGGAATCCACCATCTTCGAACATTTATGACTACACCTCAATATAGAGCTAAGAGAACTCGCCCAGTACGAGAGACATGCCTATAGAAGACACGCCAGACCACATTAACTGCTGGAGTATGGTGGCTAGTGGCGGAGAATTCGAAGGTGCAAAAATGGGATTTCTCGTTATTTATTCGATTTTTTTCTGCATTCTTTTTCAAACAAGGACTGTATAACAGACGACTAACCGCCTGATTGGAGATGGTCTTTCTAGTCCTCAATGGGGACTAGGAGAGCTTTCACAGGCGACAGATACAAGAGATTACGCGCACACAAAATAGACGAAGTAACAGGGTTAGGCCTTCAGCAGCGCCTCGCCTAAATGACGATAGTATGTCATCATTCAAAAGCGCTTTTAGAAGGAATGGCATACAAACCAAATGATCCAGATCTTGAGACACCCTGCAGAGAAGTCAGCAGGAGGGATGGTGGGATCTAGCAGGTTTTGATCCAGTATATAGAGGATGGGAACCTTATCGGCTTGGGTTCAAATTCTGTGTGGTGTGGTTCAGTTTAATGAATTTATAATCGCCGAGAGAATAATTTGGATTTTATTTGTTTTGTGTGATCTTGGGTATACTTGATATTATAAAGAAGAAGGAGAACATTCTTCGTCAACAGCCGTACGTAACATATTACTGCGGGTAACTTCTGTTATTACAGTTCCTTTGGCCACCCCTGTTTGATCCCAAAAGGCGCACAAGTATTTTAATGATTCATTCAAGAAAATGTTTAAGACTATTCTAATATTTTGTTAAAATTTTGATAACACTGCATTGTTTCAATTTCACCAAACGCAAAATTCTTTATAAAATTTTATAAACAAATGCTAGTTTGAAAGTTACTATACTCTGTTTTTAAACTAAGAGGAGCGATTTGAATTTAAGTTGGCAATTCTGTAGCCTTCTGATTGGTCAGATTACAGTCAGGTTCACACATTACTTTTTAGCATGAACATCAGCTAATAATTGATATTGTTGACAGTTCTGACATTTTATAATTTGATATCTCATCCATTACTTAGTTTTTTACTTTATTTCGCAAATAATAGTTCTTCAGTAAGCAATTGTATTGAAAATCTACAATTATGGATCCTTCTACACTGAGTACTATTAAAGGTAGCAATTCCTGAAAAGCCTTACAAGAAAGGGAAGAAACCTTATTATTTTACATGCTGATTCTGAAGGTTTTGTAGAAAATGCAATATTGGTTTTTGAAGGTAAAAAGATGGGAGATTACCATGAAGAGATGAATTCCGAAGTATTTTAGAAAAAAAAAATTTTATTACCGATTTTTTAAAACTAAAAATTGATGAATTTCTAATCAAAATGATTAAAATGTAACTAAATATTTAAGTAAATTTTATTTATTAGAATAGAATAAAACTATTTACAAAATTGTTATAACATTTAAAACACCATCTACTACTTTAGGGATAATCTTAATTTGGCACAATGAGTTAACATCACTTTCACAAAAAATGTTTTAAAAATACTTAAAATTAATACATAGGTATGTATGTATGAATAGTTCACTTTAAAAAATATATGTTGACATGTAGTGTTATGAAAATGTTGGTTCCAGTTTTCAAAACAAATTCTGACTCATAGGCCTGTAAACTTTTAAATGCCTTTATTTGCCCTCTAGTGCATTAACCATGGGTTAACACTAAATAAGTTATAATATCCACATTACTCATAGAAGAGATACCAGTTTCTGTGTGATCCACTTGTCATTCAATGATTAACTTTTACTATTTATACCTATAAAAAATTATCCTTAAAAATGTAAACATATCTTTATATTTTATACGAACCTGGCTACATCTGGATATTCCATTAACAATTTTCTTAAATATTTAATATTCATTTTAAAAAGATCATAGTTATTCTCAAAAAGTCGATTTCAAAAACAAGAAAGTATTTCTGACATCAATCAACAACCATATTGACTTTAATTTAACAGTGACATTTTGTTTTAGACACACGTTTCAGATCACAATAATGTGAAATTTGCGACCGTTGTCTGGGACCAATTAAAAAATTACTTCTTTGACATTTTTTCGTTTCTTAGCCGCTCATTGGCCGTTCGCCGACTAAGGCCGATAAAGATAATTATTTCATAAATTTTGAACACGATTATATTTCGAAAGTCGCTCTTAGTAACAAATCTAGTTACTTTTCCCTGTGTAAATGCGTCTTTTCAATTCGCTCCTCTTAGTTTAAAAACAGTATAGATATATTTATCTATCATGGCTGGGAAGGTATTTTTTAGTGTCACATATCCATACTCACATTTTAAAAATATTTCAATTTGATTTTTTTTTAAATTTCGGCCATACCCAAACAACTTTAAGCTGAATAGTTTATCAATTTGAAATGCACATAATATAAATCATTAAAAAACTTACCTTGCACAGACTAAAAAAAATAATTATAATTTTAAGTAATTTTTAATTTGCCAAACACTAAAATTTATATCCCAGGACCACCTCAGAATTTAATCATAAAACATAATTTAACGGTTATTTTCATGCGAAAAGAATTTATGGTCGGAACCTAAGATTAACAAAAAAATAAAACAATCTGATTAATAGCACGACGTTTCAGACTAAAAATTAATGTGCGGCCGGTGTGTATGTTTATATTGCGATTTTATAACGATAATTATGAATCACTTCGTAGGTACTCAGAAAAATTGAATCACCGATCTAAATTTGACCGTTGTTGAATGCATACATAATTATGAAGTGATCTTCCGATATCTACATAATTTGTGATTAAATTAATAATACGATGTATTTTGAAATACGCCTTTATACAAAAAGTCTTATTCGAAGTAAATCCTATCCAACGTCAATACGCCATTGGACTTCCGTATGTTGCTGAATGGAGACAAGTAGATACGTCTCTATATTTTTCTATCTTTTAATAAGTATATATTATTGTAATAATTATACAATATGCTTCAACCACTAAGGGTTATTAGAATTATGGCCGAGAGCATAATAACAATGTTTCTTTCTTATTCTTTCTGCTGTTTACTAAAAATTTAATTACATTGGTGGTATTACTGATATCACATTATTTTAGGAAAAGCCGGCTCTAGGCCGAACTTTCGCTAGGACTACAAATATTTCTACATTCAAATTGAATGTTTTAAAACCTCAAAAAAAGTTTGTAAATTTTAAGACACTACAAAATTATAGGTAATGTCCAATTTTTAACAATTTATTTTAATATATTTCATATTAAGGTTTACGTTCGCCAATTCGGCATGTACGAAATGAAAATCTTACCTCGGAAGTGTAGTGCGGCAAGGGAGGTTTAGGAGATAACATTGTCCCGCCTACCGATACCTGCGCTTGTTATACTTTTGAAGCCAGAGCCGCACTAGTCTACTTGGCGTAGGCCACAATTTGCAAATATTTATACGGGACCGTGCGGCTCAAAATAAATATAACGTGGGCGACTAATTATATAGTTTTTAAAAAAGTAGATTTTAATATATTTTTCAATATTTATTAGGGAGTGAAAAATAAAATAAAAATTAACACGTTTATTATTATTGAATTGACCGTAGTTATGGACTTTGTTAATTTTTTGTTTTAATAAAATATAATCTATACTGGACTCGCTTCAGTTATCACGAATTTGCAAAAAATAGACGCCCACAATATATTTGTAAGTGCGTAATTATATATTTAAAAATAAATATATATTGTAGGAATATAATTATACAGGGTGTTTATTAATTGAGTGGCAATACTTAGGAATGTGAATCCTTGGGTGATGTCGTAAACCTCCTTTGTACTTGAAAGTAATAGTTATTATTTTTTTTCAATTCCATAACTCCATCAGGTTTAATTACTGCAAATTTTATGAGCCCTTTTTCTATTCCCTCTTGTAGCGTATAATCTTTACTATTATACGGACATTTTATTTCTAATAGACCATCTTCATATATTAGGCCATCCGGACTTGAGGCAATAAAAGGCAAGGTTTTATCAATAAAAAGACCAAATGTCGTTCCAAATACTCTAAGCCACAGTTTTTGTTGCTACATCTTCATTGGATTTCCCATACTTGGTGGCTGTATTTCCCTTAAAAGGTTTGTATAATATGTTTATGACATTATTTTCGCAAATTGTCTTCTCGCATTTTGCTTATTGCTCCATGCCATGAAGCTGTTACTCGCATTCTTCGTTCAGCATACCAAAGTGCACAATTTTGTTCTATCGTAGCTTTTTCTAAATCGTTTATTTCTGATTGTTTTTTATCTAGTTTCTTCAAAAACTCATGCATTTTTTCTTCCAATTCTAACAGCGAAATATCGGAAATATTAGAACATCCATAGTCTAATTCTTCTTTATTGCCTTTTTTTGATCTTTTTTCATACCTCTTGTAGGTTTTTAGTCTCTTTACAGTCATCACATTTTCTTTGATCTTTTTTTTTATATATTTCATTGTGTAAGTTCCAGTTGGCTTCCCTGTCAACTTATTTTGCAACATTTCATGTAAAGTTCTTCCGTCATTAACACCTTTAACAGCAGCATGGCATCTTGCATTGTAAGACCCTCTGGAACAGTAGGATGTACGCTTCCCACCTATGTACTTTGCAACGACAGCATTAACATTTTCTGCGATATTTGTGCTGACGTCATAAATAAGGCTGTAGCTTTGGTCTGCAAAGTTTTGTAATTCTTTACAAATATCAATCCAAAGTCCATTTTCTTTTAAAGTGTTAATTATTGTATTGTCTGATGGGTTATTGCCAGAACAAAAATATTGATCACAATTTGTGTGATCACCGAAAACGTGTTTTGGTGTGTTTAAAACATCTTTTTTTATATTCTTTTTATTTTGTCTTGAAACGCGATATCGGGTTCATTTTTTCTATATCTTATAGCTTGTCTTATTGCAGCTTCTATTCTGCAAATGTTCCGTTCCAACATTTTTCTGCCTGCTACTGGAACAGGTCCTACATTATTAGTTTTTTTCACTAGCAATCTTAGGTTATTTTCAATATTGCGTTTTAAATGATTCGAACAATTTATTTTCTGCACTACGGTCATCGGTAAATTCAATAGAAATTAAAAAAGTGTGTAACTCAGCCTACGATTTTATATATAGAACTATAAAGAAATACTGAACTCACCTATCTATTCAAAGACGCCAACACCTGTTTAATGAGATTTTGGGTAAAACCCTTCGAATAAAATTCAGGAAATAACTATTAATACCTGTTAAATTAGATTAAAAGTTTTACCTATAATCCATAAAGGGTTTTATCCTCAAATATTTTATATAAATACAATAGGTATAATATTTACAGAATTTTATTATATATTTAATATTTTAAGTTTATTTACCTACTTCCTACATATTTTATATCCTACCTTCTTAGATACAAACGTGGCACTAGTGTCCTACACAATAAATTTATTGAAAACTGAAATTACTTTTGAATAAATTTACTGTGACCAAGACTTAAAGTATTATTTGGTTTTATCCAACAAAAAAAACTAATTTCCATAAAAAAGCGCGAGACCCTTTAAGTTCCCCAAAAAAAATTCCATTCGATTGCATTTATAAATATTAGGTACTATTTAACGCCACATCGGCATCGCCAATAAGCAAAAGGTGAATTTATAAGTACCTACAATAGAACGAGTGGCACAAAATTGATCGAAAAAACATTTTATCAAATAACAATTGATCGAAAAGAAAAATGATCGAAAATAGATTTGATAGAGAAAACAATTGATCGAAAAACCAAATATACAAAAAATTAGAAAAAACAAAAAAACTTTCAAATAATTTACCCAACCAATGCGACAAAGAGCCAACGCTGGTTGCTTCGCAAAAAAATACAGAAGAAATGGAAAAAAAAAAACTAATTTAGCTAACCTGTGCGAAAGTAATCAGTTAAATTTAAATTTTTTAATTTTTCTCATTTTTGTGTATTATTTTTTGTGAAGCAATCCTCGACGGCTCCATGCCGCACAGGTTAGGTAAATTAATTAAGTTCTTTTTGAATTTTCTCACTTTTGTATAATTTTTTTTTTGCAAATCGCGAAATCTCAGATTAGGTAGATTAGTAAGTTTTTTATAAAGAAAAAACTTAAAATAATTTACCTACCTAAAATGTCCCATCGAAAGGCAACTCTACCTTACTGAAATACATATTTATTTCGAATTAATCACAATGCTTTAGTCTTAATGACGATAAATAATCGTTTAGCTCTGACAACATTAATTTGTAAATTAACAGTTTTGTAGAAATATCGTGGTCACCGTCAAGCACCTCCTTTACTTCCTGTCCGCCACTATAACTTTGATTCTATTATATATTTTGTCTTCAAAAAATTTGTAAAGCTTATTTAAATGTTAATAAAGATTATGTAAAAACAATGAGATTTGTTATTTCGATGGTTTTCCCGTAAAAAATTATTGAAAAAGCCGTAAAAAAACAACACTGAAACTAGAGGACCCCTTTAAGGCATTATACTCTTCACACAATAGTCTGTGAAGAGTATTATGCAATCGCTTCCGTCCCTCCGTCTGTTGGTCCGTTCGATGTTGTTTTTTGTCCGCACGAACGAAAAACGATATCAATTTAAAAATTTCAGATAAAAATCAAGTTCTATACGGGGACAAAGCCTATTTATTTTAAAGAAAATCTAAATAAAAATGGGGGATTAAGGGGGTGAAATAGTTAAAAAATCTTAACTCAAAAACAAAAACTATATCAAATTGAAATCTTCAGGAAAAATCAAGATTTATAAGAGGATGAAGCCAATTGATTCTGAAAAAAATCTGAATAAAAATAAGGGGTTAAGGGGGTTGAAATAATTAAAAAAAATTCTAACTCGAAAACAAAAAATTGATATCAATTTGAAATTTTTAACAAAAATCGAGCTCTGTAAGGGAACGAAGCTATTGTATTGAAAAAAAATCTAAATAACTCGAATTTGTGAATAATTGAGAAAATAATTTGGTAAATCTCTTATACAATTTAGATATTAATTTATTTTTAAAATATTTAAGCATATTCAATTAATTTAATAAATGTTTATTTTCTTTATCTTTAGTGGGAGAATTTGCCATTGTACTTAGCTTTGTTTTCTGTTTTGGTTTAGTTCATTAAATTGTAAATTGAAAATAATTCGGTGTATTTTACAATTGGGTCAATTTATTACTATTATGTCTTAGGAATAATGAAACAGTTTTTGAAAATTGCTCATCTTAACATTTGTTCCATTTTTCCTAAAAGTATTAATCTCAGACGAAAGTAGTTTTTCTCGGGACAAGATTATTAATTTTCATAATTACAACATATGGGCTGATGAAAACCCTCACGCTATTGTCGAAACTCACCATCAAGAACACTTTTCTCTTAACGTGTGGGCCGGAGTTATTGGTGATTATTTAACTGGGCCTCATTTTCTACCTCCTCGATTAAATGGTGAGGCATACGTTCAATTTTTAAGAGAAGTGCATCCCGTACTGCTGGAAGAAGTTCCTTTGGGCGTCAGAAGGGATATGTTTTTTATGCATGATAGGGCTCCCGCCCATTTTAGTCAAGTAGCACGTCAGCATTTAACTGAAACATATGCAAATCAGTGGATAGATCGAGGAGGAGCACAGAATTGGCCCGCTCGATCCCCGGATCTCAATCCTCTCGATTTCTCTACTTGGGGCCATTTGCAGCATTTGGTTTATCGTACTCCTGTTCGCGATGTAGAGGACTCCAAGATTATTTAAGCAAATACGTGGCTCAATGCGCCGACGTCTAGACGCATGCGTAATGTCTGAAGGTAGACATATTGAACATTTACTATGATTTCTACATGTTGTATGTTTTGCTGCGAACTGGTTTATTTTGGGCAAACAATTCAAGAGACATTTTTTTTAGAATGACACAGGCTATCGGAAATAAAATTTTAAATGGTAAACAAATAATAAGACAAAAAGTTACGTCGGAACGAAATTTTAGGGGTTGCGTTTTCCACCCAAACCAAATAAATTACTGGCTAAGTGTCTTTTTGCTAGTAGAAAAATGACAGGTTAATTTCAATATTGTAACTTGTTTAGTGCTTGTGAAAGAAATTGTTAAACAAAAATTTTATGTACCCCTTTAAGGGGATGTATCTTAACAAGGGATGCTCCAATGAAGTTTCTTTATATGAAAGATCCTATCTTTTTTTCGATGAGGAATCACCCCCTTAAATGTTTTACACTTATTTAGTTCAACATAATTTTGATATTATTTGTATCACAGAAACATGGTTAAAACCACACATTAGTGATTATATTATTAATATTGATGGATATAACCTGGTATGTCGAGACAGTATTGAATAGATGTGGAGGGGTTTGTATATTTCTAAAAAAATATATTTGCTATAGTGTTATAGATTCAAGTAATAATATTGAACAATTGTGGATGAAAATACCCATAAATAAAATGAATATCGGCATCTGTGTAACGTATAGGCCACCGGACTATCCACTAACTTCCCAGGCAGCACACATTAGTATAACTAAATTTTATACGTAATACTCGTTTAATTTTGGTATTGGTTGATTCTGTATACGTTTACAGTTAACGATTATTATACATGCCGTATTTTAAAAGATATATTATACGTTTTTTGTATACATGCTATGGTATATAATTGTAAATTTTTCTACGTTTAAATGTAGTTAACAATATACGACTATTTTTAGTTTGCGATGAACTATTTATATACAGTGGGCCTAAATATACGTTTAGGTTTATTTAAATTAAATTCGTATAAATTTACATAATATTACAATGTGTTCTTCGTTTATAACTCCCGTTTAAATTTCGTCTTGGTTGATTTTTTAAACGTTTACCATCTACCATTTTTATACTTAACGTTTTTTAACAGATAAATTAAACGCTTTTGTTTGTGGGTACTAGTTAATATACCTATATTATTCTATGTTTAAATATAAGTCACCTTAAACGCATATTACCAGTTTACGATGAACTAGTAGACATTAGTAAATAATATGTATATATTTAGGTTTATTTAAATAAAAAGCTTATAGATATATTTATTTACATTACACCATATTTTTTAATTATATTACCTGTAATATTTATAACAAATTCCCCATTGTACAGATTTCAAACACCCGAACATTTAAATAACCCGCCAATAATCATGGTGGGGTGGACTACTAGTCCATGTCGTTTCAGTGAGTGAGATTTGGGGTGTGCTTTAAGCTAAGTCCTAAGTTCGCGTAGTGCAGAGAATCGATAGGGGAGTAAGGTACCGGCAGACGATCGGGAATCAGCTGACTGATTAATCAGACAATTCACGCTATTATAAGTTATATTTCTGTTAACTAGTTGCTAACCACGATAATTGTTTTTTATGTAATAAAAAGTTCTTGTAAAATTGTTGATGTTGTTGTTGTGCCCAGTTAGATTGCATGTTGCTTTGGCGTCCTGGCTTTTACGATATTGGTTAAAAGCATATAGGTAAGTTTCTATTAATGTTTTAATTTAGCTACTCGTTTAATAATTGTTGCATTTTATTACCTATTTTTTTTGGTCAGTTGTTTTTTATTTAATAAAATGTCTAAAATAACCCTGTCTTGGCGTCATCTACTAAGAAAAATAGCACAAAATGTTCAAGATGCTTTAAAGTCAAATCAATTTTTTTATTCCCAATGAAGATAACATTAATAAGGCTTCGGACATTAATATATCATCTGATTCTATTATTTATAGTAATTTCCTAGAAAATAATACAAATTTAACTTTGGAGCTTTTAGAAAATATTTCAGTTATATTTTGGTTATAGAAATGGGGGTGAACCAAGAGACTTAACCGACCGAACGATTAGAAGTGCTATGCAAGATTGGCTTAAGTTAGCTAAGGCCTGTCTAGGACACAACACATCCAAAGTGTTAAGCTAAGATTTTAATTTTCATATATATTTTTTGTAAGTTAAAGAAAAGTTTCGTTTAGTTTGTTATTCAGTATTTTAGTGTTTATTTTTTAGTACTTATTTATTTTTTAGTATTTTATTGTTTGTTTTTTTTAATAAAACATTGTTCTGTACATATAACAAGTGATCAAAAAAATTTCCTAAATATTTAGGCCAATTACAACCAAAATAGAAACACGAGTAATACCTATTTCTAGTGTATACACACCTGCTATGGATGAAATCCAAACTGTCATCTAAGAAATATTAACATTTTTTCATGGCCTCTTTTAGAAATTTTGTTTTGATCACTTTATTTAATTTGTGTTTGAAATACATTTAAAACAATATCAGGTAGACGCATTTTACACATTAATAAAATAAGATAAATCTAATATAGACGTATAGTAAAACAGGATAATAAAAGCTAGATAAAGTAGTAATGTTAGACGTATAAAACATAAAAAAATATACGTTTATAGGGCGGACATTTTCACGTATATATTGGGTAGCATATCAACGGTATCCATACGTATATTGTAGTACATAAAAAAAACGTCTTTTATACCAAAGTGGATTCGTATAAATATACTACAACTATAAATCTAATATAGACGTATAGTAAAAACGTTTAATTATAGGTGGATAAATTCTTAGTAATCGACGTTTATAAGGCGGACATTTTCACGAATATATTTGGTAGTACATCAACCGTATTCATACGTATGGTAGTACCTAAAAAAAAACGTAATTTATACCAAAATGTGCTGCCTGGGTTTATAAGCGTTTTTGAAGAAACTGTTGGAGATTTATTACCTGAATTTGATATTTTATGTCTTGAAGATATTAACATAGATCTGTTACAATTAAATTCCAATGCATCTCAAAAATTAAACTCTATGTTGGAAGCTCTAAACTTGGTCCAGGTAATAAATTCACCAACCCATATACTGCCAAATTCACAAACACTAATTGATTAAATAATTACATCAAATGAAGAGATAATTCAACATACAGGTGTACTACCAGTGGATCACATGTCTCGCCATGAATTAGTCTATTGCGAATTAACATTAGCCTCAGGAAAACGACCTACAGAATTCAACACAATAAGAGATTTCAAAAATTTAGTTGAAACTGCTTTCCGCGCAGAACTGGCGGACATACCTTTCAATTTAATTTATGGAATATTAATGAAAAATTAAAATAACACGAAAATACTGAAAATATCAGACAGCTTATGAAGCTACGCGACAAGGCAAAAACTAGATGAAAAAAAAAATAATACTGCCCATTTTGAATATTACAAGACGCTAAGAAATTATACTACACTTGCATGCAAAAATGAAAAAAAAAAAAGCATATTTCGAATATAAAATTAGAAATGAAGCGATTAATGGTATATGGAAAAATTTACGTAAAAACAAAATAGACATTTCCGATAACTTTAATGATATCGAAAAAATTAATAATTATTTTCTAAATGCAGTTCCAAATATTCCAGTTAATCAACATGTTATGAATGATTATATGAACAGAAAACCTAAAAGAAATTTATTTATTTTTACGCCCGTAACTGAAAATAAAGTTCATAAATTATTATATAATATTAAATCCAATGCCCAAGGCTCTGATGGGCTAAATATAAAAATGCTACTGCAGTGTTTTCCCTTTATTGTTCCTTATGTAACACATTTAATAAATAACTGTCTTGAATAAAATACCTTTCCTAATGTTTGGAAACAAGCTTTAATCAGGCCCATTCCAAAAGTAAATAAACCCCTTGAATTGAAAGATCTAAGGCCAATAAGCATACTTCCCACTTTATCTAGTTTTAGAACGTGTTGTTGATAAACAACTAAGATATTACATAAACATAAATAACTTACTTACTACCCGAATTTCAGTCCGGATTTAGGCCTTTACATAACTGTCAAACCGCTTTGTTAAACATAGTTGATCCACAAATAATGGAAATATTACAATACTGGTGTTACTTGATTTCTCTAAAGCATTTGACACTCTACAACACGATGTACTACTTGCAATTCTAAAATCAATAGGCCTCACTGCCGATTTTATATTTTTTTCAAGAACTACCTTACTAATAGGTCACAAAGGGTAAAGTATGGGGAGCAATTGTCATCCAGTTTAAATATTTCAACAGGGGTACCACAAGGCTCCATTTTAGGACCCCTTTTGTATACTCTCTACACTTCTAATATTGGCAGAGTCACAAACGGTAGTAAAATCCACCTCTATGCCGATGATACGCAAATTTATCACTCTTTCAACGCAAATAATTATATTCAAGACTTAGAATGCATTAATGAAGATGTAAATAATATTATTCAGTGGTTATCCGATCATGCTCTGAGTATAAATTATAATAAAACATCTGTATTAGTATTTGGTCCAAAAAAAAGCTCGTGATGAAATTTCATCATTACAATAAAGGTCAATGACCAGCAAATAAGACAAACAGAAGAAGCAAAAAATCTTGGGGTAATTATGGACAACAAATTAAAGTTTAAAAAACATATAAACACCTGCATCAATAATGCTTATATTAATATCAAATCAATTTATTCTAGTAGACAGTTTCTTTCTCTTCCAATAAAAAGATATTATGTGAGGCAATGGAGCTGTCAAAACTTAACCATGGTGATTGTGTCTATGGTCCGTTTATCGACTCATCAGGAGGGTGCAGGTTGTGCAAAATTCGTGCATGCGTCTGATTTGTGGTGAAAGAAGAAGTCAGCCCATACACAAACGAAACACTCGCTACATACATGATATAACTACACCCAAACATCGCATTAAAATATTCAAAGGTTCTTTCACGTATCAGGTGCCTAAAATATATATAGTCTACCAATATCTATAAAAAATAAATCAATACAATCATTTAAACAAAGCATTGAAATTAAATTTACTCTCTGGGATATAATATAAGGTGTACAAATAAGTTTTAGGACAGTTTTCAAAAAATTCCAGATTTATTAAAAAAAGAAGTAAAACACAGTTATTCATCGAAGTAATCTCCATCGCACTGAATGACCTTCAGCCATCTCTCAGGTAACTCGCGGATGCCTTTCGCAAAGAAACTTTCGTCTGGTGAGGTGAGAAATTTAGCGACCCATTTTTCCACTTCTTCAAATGTTTTGAATCGCACGTCAGACAAATCGTTCTGCATTTTCCGGAAAAAATGATAATCAGATGGGGCTAAGTCTGGTGAATACGCCGGGTGTGGTACAGCTTCCCATCCAAGCGCTAGTAACGTATCCTTGACCGGTTTACCCACATGAGGCCGCACGTTGTCATGGAGCAGTGTTACTGGACGTTTTCCTTTACCAGAAAATGGACGTTTCTTCTCAATTTCTTGATTCACTTGCATCAACTGATGACAATAGCGATCAGCAGTAACTGTTTGACCAGGCTTGAGAAGTTCATAATACAGTACGCCTTTCATATCCCACCATATGCACAGCATGACTTTGTTACAATGAACATTGCGCTTTGGCGTGGATGTTGTCGGCTCGCCGGGGTCAACCCAATGATATTTGCGTTTTGGATTATCAAAATAAATCCACTTTTCATCGCCGGTCACAATTTTCCACAAGAAAGACTTTAAGGCCCGATTGTACAAAGCACGCTAAAACCTAGGTTCAGGTAAACTCGGTAAATGGTTGAACTTACCTAAAAAATTTGTATGAATTGTACATACTCCGCTCAACGTCGGTTTAGATAAAGTTCTTTGTTGAGGGTTGCCAGATTTCAATTGTACTAAATACGTAGGGTATCTTTGTTTCTCTTATTAGAAAATAAAGAAGCTATATAAAATGCCATTTTTGGCATTTTTACTGTAAAATTATTATTTTTAGAGGTTATACGTTATCCTTCCTCCATGATATGTAGTTTTCACTCGTGTTTCTAGACTGATGAGAATTTGCGATAGATTTAGAATTACATTTTTTATTCAAATATAAAATACACGTAAAAATATGGAAAATATGGATGTGCAATCAATAAAAACGCCAAACTTCACGCATTCCGAAGAAGGTTTACTAGTAAAACTAGCGAAAAAACATAAAGACATTTTAAAATATAAAAAAACCGATGTGAATGTAACGCGCAAGAAGAATGAGTGCTGGATAAAAATTGAAAGTGAATTTAATTCACAAAGTGGTATTATATTTCGCGGAAATATTTACTAATCCTCGTCTTCAGACATTTCATACATTTTTATGAAACCTTCCAATAATAAGGAATTCAGTAATTCGTATTTATCTTGTTTTCTATTTACCTACCTAGGTACGGTGTACGGTTTGTGTATGGTAACGTATAGGGTACCAACCCAAAAAAAATTTTTTTTTGTAATGTGTTACCAACTAACTAAATTCAAAAATAGGTTTGAACTCGGTTTAAGCGCGGAAACATGACCGCTTTCTTGAACCTATAGATGAACGAAGTTTATGTTCTGAACTAGTATTGTACAACGCCAAGAACCAGGTTCATGCTAAACCGAGGTTCAACTCGCATTGTACAATCGGGCCTAAGACGTTAAGACGGCTGTTTTTATTTTCTTGAGTCAGAAAGTGTGGTACCCACTTTGTTCCTTTTCGAATCTTACCCATTGCTTTTAAACGATAAGAAACAGTTTGTTGAGTTACTCCAAGCTGTTCCGAAAGTTGTTTCTCCGTCTGACAAGAGTTTTCATCCAGCAACGCTTGCAGTTCCTGATCGTCCACCTTTACAGGAGGCCCGGTGCGTTCACGGTCACTAACGTCGAAATCACCTTCTTTGAATCGCTTATACCAATACTCACATGTACTTTTAGATGCAATGTTGTCTCCAAGAACAGAACATATCGATTCAAACGCTTTCCTAACATTTTTTCCTTGATGGAATTCATAGCGAATGCAGTGTCTAATAAATAGCTTATCAGTCTGCATGTTTAATTTACAGAATTTATAGGTTATGTTTATGACTCCTTTACGTTTCGATACTACTGGTGCGTTTGATTTGATCATCGGAGATCTCCGAGCGCTTCAAAAGTGTTTGAATTGACACTCCGAGAGATCCCTAAAGTGTTTGTTTCGCTTTGGAGCGAGAACATAGAGCGAGCTCGATGTTCTCAGAGCAGAAAGATCGAGAAGAGGGAGAAATTTGTCTTTGTCTCTACCTATCTCTTTTTAATTAACTTACAAACAAATTTGAATCTCAAAATTAAAGACCAGACAAGAAGTCAACAAATTACTTAGCCGCTTTTGTCTTATAGCTAAAATTATTCATCATAAAAAAACACAAAATGTTTGTTTGGAAAATACATTTTTTCTGTCCAGATCTAATCACCAGTAATCACAGTCATGGAGTAGGAGAGCGAAGCGGGCATTTGTGGTAAATGCTGCATTTCAGGACCATTACCCTTTATTATTAAAAGTTTTTCCATTTTCTTTACTTTTTGCTCACTATTTTAACATACAAACCAGAAACAAGAATCACAAAAAAAGCGAGGTTATGTTTTTTACTCTGTTTTATTTGATTTGATTCAATGCTCTATTGTGACGTCATCACTTCTCGGTCTCCTCGACGCTCGCTCGATCGAGTTTCAAATCAAACGCCCCTTACATATCAAGCGCCATCTATGATAAGTGAGCGGGACCTTTGAATGGCTTAGTTATGGCATGGGGAGGTATATCTTTTGAAGCTCGCACGGGGTTAGTCTTTGTCCAGAATGGGACTTTGACTGCGCATATGTACTTGACAGAGGTTCTAGAAGACCATGCTGTATCGTTCATGGTTATTCTTGGAGAAGACGCAACATTTTTGCATGATAATGCACGGCCCAATACTGCTCGCTTAGTTACGGCTTGTCTTTACGAATTTAAATCCGATCGAACATGTTTGGGATGAGATGGGGAGACGTTTACGGAGCCATGTGCCGGCCCCCAGGAATTCTAGGGAGCTTCGCGAAACACTATTGCAGAAATTGGACAATCTATCGCGGAATGTTATCGAAAATTTGATTCAAAGCATGTCTCGTCGTTTGCAAGCTGTTATCACTGCCAGAGGAGGGAATACTCGCTACTGAATTCCTTAAAAAAAATTTGTTTGAACTAAAAGCATATTAAATTAAATTTTTCATTTTCATTATTTTCAACAAACTTTGAACAAAACAACAATAGCAGTTTGTGCAACAAGAGTGAATATGGACAATCCACTCGAGTTGTAAAGTATATTTTTTCTACGAAAGGAAAAATTTGGTAAAGTACGTTAAAATGTAAATCAAATGTTCAACCTAGCATAATAATTTGTAAATATATATGAATTCATGCCTATTTAAAATCAGCCCTTCAACTTTAACTGAAAAGTAACAAATTTGGACTTGCCCCCTTATTTCCGAAACCATTGAACTAATTTACAAATAATTAATGACATCAAAAATATAAAAAAGAGATTGATAATTAGAACATTTGCTCTCAAAATAAACTAAAATTATTAGATTTATTTATATATTGTTTTCCGGATTATTAGGAAAAATGACTATTATTAGCAACATTGGAAAAGTGGAAGTCGGTGCTATTTAGAAACGTTCTCTCTCTCGGCGTCTGTTTTTAGAGTTCGTGACTCAACAGCATCGATTTAGATACGTATGAGTTTGTTTAGTTGCGCTAGGTTGTAATTGTTTTGAAGTTGATGTTTCTTGGGTCACTTTTTTTTCAGCAGGTCCGTAACAGGGATATATTATTTCTCAATGTTGATTTATCGCTATTATAATTATCTCAATATTAATTAATTTTGTCTAAATTTTCAATTCTTACTTTTTCCATCATTTTTTGAGATTACGTTTTTATTTTTGATAAATGGAGAACAAATACTATTAAATCACTTGACCGATATGTATTTATATTTCTTTTGTTTAATTAACTCATATCTATATCTATACTTAGACATAACACTTTACTAAATGTTTTTCAATTTCATGCTGCTCATTTTTACCATTCACTTTTGACATTTTATATTTCTTACAGGCTCCACAGATAGCACAGGACGTCCTAAGGACGTCCATTACATGTCCATTTATTGTCTGTACGTCCAGGACCAAAAAATAGAAATATCGAAAAATCGAAAAATGGTAAAATCTTAAAATCGAAATAATCGAAAAAGAAATTCCGTAACGAAAATAAACCTAACACCCCCCACTCCGACCGGCACAGCGGTGCGGCGTTGAAAGCCGTGCATAGTCTAACGTCGTTTCAGTTCGGCAGACTTCGGCACGGTGTTTGTGTGCGTGCGACTAGATGTATGAGTGTAGACTAGCTGCTAACTGCTCATAACTGATTCTATCTCTTTTAGACACAATTTCGGAAAAACTGAATTTGAAAATGAATAATGATCCACAAGAATCCACAACAAAATATGGGATCACCATTGACGCGGTATTTTCCAGATATTTAGAGGATATTAAGTCTCAAACTTATGTTTCTTATTTCAGTTACCATAAACCTATAGTTTTAATGATAAAAATTCCTGAATAACCTACATGTATTGTAAGATAATAAAAATATTTTAAACAATATTACCTTCTCATTTATTCAATAAAAGAAAAAAATTGTTTTCTTATCGGTCACCACGCTCAAAAAGTGTAACTTGAATTAATATCACAGAAAAAACTTGAATTAATATCAAAGCAAAAAAATACTGCATAAATAAAATAAATAAATAATTATAATTGCATACGTTGATAAAAAATGCTATGCATTAGCTTTACCGCGGCAGTCCCTGAGTGCCACATGTATTTTTATTATTTTTACTTTCATATCTGTATACAGATATTTTTGGTTTGTTCTCGTACTCCGATTTTTCTAGCAGTTGTTTCCGCAATTTAAACCGACAAAATTTTCACAATAAACGCTGTGTTTGTTTTTGTGAATGAGAGGTGAAGTTTCGCAACTAGGAGGCGCTACTGAAAGTGAAACTGAATGTATTTTTTTAATTCTATAGTATGTTAAATAGGTATATTAGAGAAAATAATAAAACAGCATTTAATGGACAAATAGGGATTAATGAAAATAAATAATTTAAAAGAAGGGATGCTAAAGTAACTGTATTAGGCAAACTATTTGAAAAGTAAGAGGTAATTTTATAAAACATTTATTTATGCTAATTTCTGTAACAATTTATGAATTTTATTCACTGTTCCTCTGCAATGCAATACAAACTGGATTGCAAATCCAACAAAATAAAAATAACTAATGCGGTTAGTATCCAATCGAAATGCACGAATTTAAAATCGATAATAATGATTAGGCAAAAGAAAGACAGTTGGTACTATGTATGCGCGAAATCAAAGCGCGAACCGTAACGGATTTGAACCAGGCCCATGACACTCCCTGGGCGGGAAAAAGACACGCAGCTTTTACTGCGCTGACGTTTTCGGGATATAACCTATCACTTGTCATAAATCCGGTTAAAAACTCGCTACCATGCGCAGGCAATCCATATTTCGTACACAAATACAAACTTTTGTTTACATTTTATCGAAGTAGTTTTTGTAATACATTCACAGCTTAAAAACGGAAAATTTGTTGTTTTGATAGTGAATTTAGATCAAAAATACCCCAAATACACTTTAGTGTGTGTTTTATCCTTATTGTTACGCATTATTGCTCGTTTTATTTGAGGACATTGGAATAAATAGAGTACTAGAAGTAATCAAGCTAAAAAGATGTCTTATAAGAAGAAAATACATTGCATTCAACCGATTTATGTTTAATATGTTTTCGTAAAGTATTTCCAACAGAATAGTTCCTTGAATGGTTGTAAATTGTAAGTGTATAAGTGATAGAAAGTGATCTAGTGCTTTGTGCTTCGTTTTTTTTTGTGTTGGTGTCCCAGCCCAGCATTCCTAGCCAGCAGTAGTAGCAAAAACATTAACATTGTCTACATTCAACCCGTTTACATGTACATGATTTATCAGCTAAAAGCAGAATACAATAGTTCTCTGCAAAATGTAAACAACGCTACAAGGAAAATTGCTCATGTATAAATTCAACAATTAAATCAAAATATATTATTTTTAAAGGACTTATATCAACTATTATGTTAATTATAAATATTATAATATAAATATTTGTAACAAAATAATAGTTGTGTATTAATAAATCTGTTACTACTTCAAAAAATATATTGTTTATTGATTATTAGGTATCAAAAATAATATGTTTCTTATTATAGTTGTAAATAAAAACAACACTTTTTATCCGTCCATTTAACACTTACAAACATGCATATTTTAAGTTGTAAGGATCTGTAGCCTCTTAATTTTTTACATTAGACACAAGACCTGTGATGTCACATTAAATCGTGAATATGAGATAAAGGATTTAGGAGTTGTCTTTCAGTCTAATTTGAAGTTTAATAACCATTTCTTACACATAACTAAAAAAACAATAAAAGCTTTGGGTTTTTAAATCAGAAATACAAAAAAAAAATAGAATTACCACCAAAATCAGATTATATAATGCCTTACTAAGACCCCATCACAAATATGGATGCTCTTGAAAGCCACACATATTGATCATATTGAAAAAGTACAAAAAATATTTTTACCCTACCTTTTTATGCCATAAAAAATACTTGTACCTTTATAAGATCTCATATAAAACTATGCTCGATAGTTTTAAGATTAAATCTCTTTTACAAAGAAGAAAGCAACATGCTGTGATATATTTTGTACTCTATTTTAAATAATGTTAAGTACAAAGATTGTGATTTGATTGACTATATAAATTTTAATGTGGCAAAGATTAATCTAAGAATCCCAAGTAACAAAAAATTATTTAGTTTAGATCCAAGTAGTATATATTTCCTTTTAACAAGATAATGGCTGTTACCAATGAGATTTTTAGCGAGGTCCAAATAGATATCTTTAATGTTAGCCTAAGAAAGTTGAGGACTGTACTAAATTAAGTTCACTAGATATAAAGGTTTGTTTTGTTTTTAAAGTTCTTGTTACTTAACTCTACATGTAACTACTATTAATTTTTTATAGTATCCAATAAATAAATTATACTTTATGGCTGCTTTCAAACAATTCTGTGTGTAGTCACTCAGTAAATTTTAAATTAATGAGTTTAATAAGAATGTCAAATAGTGATATGTATAGTGTCTATGAATTTGCTGTGTGTAGTAAATGGCCAATAAACATAACTTTGATATTTTTATTACAAGTGTAAAAACTACGAAAACCATGTACATATAGTTCCCATTTTTAAATAAATTCATAATAAAAAGTAACGATTTTAGTCTGCCATACTTGAACTCATTCACTAAAACAAGTCACTGAGCATATATTTGTAAAAAAAACTGCACTAAATATGTCTCCATTATAAATTTTTATATTTAAAACTACATACTTTCCTATAGATTTTGCAATAAGTACCTAAATAACGTATAAAATAAATTTCTACAACATAGAAAAGTTTTAGATTAGATTAATTCTTAAGAAATAAAGCAAAATCTCTATTTTGTTACTCTAACCTTGTGTGTTATATATTTTCCTTGACAAGCTAACGTTATATTTTAAACTAAAAGTAATTAAACTTTTCACTAAAAAGTAATATTTCACATATATAAAAAAATTTTAAAACGGTTCTGCCTTCTCACATTTGCGAAGACTGCCCTGATATCTAATCTATTTTCTTCTTCAAAGTAATTAAGTTGTTCAACCGTTGTCTATAAAGGTATCTCACATCTCGCTCGTACACACAAATTTGAAAAGCAGCAGAACAAAAATTCAACTAACCAGGTATACCAAGTCCGTGTAAAGAAAACTTTTCATATCCCGAAAACGTCAAGTGTCAACTAAAATTTCTACTTTTAAAGATCAAAAGTGCCGCCTCAGAGTGCCAATACTGATTGGTATATATACTGGGTTTGAACCATGCCGACCACGGTAAGGAGTCCATCAGACTTGTCTCAACCTTTTTACTAAACACATCGTTTTATCGGTCTTTACCTAACGCTTTAATGACGTCCAAAGTAAAATCGATCGTCTAAAACTTTATACTCAGTGATCTATGGATGCATAGTAGATGTAAAATGTGAGATGAAAAACAGTCCTCTCTGGTATCATAGCCTAGTTTCGCAGGCAAAAGGTTTAATATCCTGATACAGGCGAAACAGTCACTTAAAAACTAAAATGTATGCCACTTAGCCAACGTCACTGGAAAATCTGCGACAACGGATAATTTATTAATGTCATCAAACTACGCCACAGATACTTCAAACTCTCCGAGAGCGTTTTGAACAAATCTTTTATTATTGCATGGATGCCCAGGTTCAGCATTTCCAGCACTTACTTAAGATTTTAGGGGTAAGTTTCCGTTCAGGGGGTGTAACTGGCAAAAAATATTTCGCCCTAAAATCAAAAATTGACGGGTCCGAGCGTTTTTCGTAAATGACCTGGGGTGCCCAAAATTGGCTCTCATTTTCAAATGGTCACCCTGGATATATACAATACTCTATTACATGTGTATTAATAAATCATCAGAAATCTCCTTCTAAATTCATGATAATTAATAAATGTTTTATATTATGTTTCTACTTATTTCATTGGTGCTCTGGAACCGCAGCACCACTTAATACCAGTGGTGGCATATATGGTTGCCAGATATCCCGATTTAGGCCAGCCTATTGTTGATACTCCCGTTTGCCGTTTCAATTCTCAAAACTCCAGCTATTCGACATTTTCCAAGAAAATTTTCATAAAATCAACGCTTTCAAATGGTTTTTAAGAAACCGGCGGCGACCCTAAGTGGGGTGTGGAGGGGGGAGGGGCCATTTCTAGCATAGAAGCCGGGCATCCAAAGCAATTTTTGAGTTCCGGCGCCTATGCTCTTATGTAAACATATCAAAATGTCAAATTAATACTTTTTTATTTCAATGTCCATTATCATAATAATTCCAATTTTGTGGGAATAAAGAATACACACTATTTTCTTATTGAATAATAATTATTATCTTATACAATATTAAAACGATGTAAATAGTAATTTCTTCACTGTGTTTTGATAAAATATACAGACACCTAACTAGCAATGAATAAGGCATAAATTTAACAGTTCTACCATCAATCTACTTTTTTATGAAGAAGATAACACATTTTTTACTTCCTTTTCCACAAAAGGTTTTTCAATATTATTTAAGCACCCTGTTTACCGTGAAGGAAGGCTGCCTATTTGCGTTAAAAATTTAGAAAAAAAATGGGATTATGTGGTGGATATTATTCGGGAAGTGCAACTTTTCTCCCCATAGGAGCCATTGCACACGCTACTACTATTTGTAGAATATTTTTTAATTAGACAGTTTTTGACATTTGGCATTTTATAAGACCTCACGGTATAGAAACGCCATCTGGTGTTTATTAAAATATTACTCTCATTGGCTTCGACAAAGAGTACCTAGTCATTTTATTTACTTTTCCCGAAAAAAAAGGAGTATCTCAAAAATATGCAGTCAATATTTCCGAGGTTTCATATTTATTTTTTAATACGTCATATCGGTGACTGGCATCCTTTTAAACCGGCATTATTGGCAACCAAACAACTCTTTCCGTTATTTATTGTTTTTGAGAGAACGAGGTTAATTCTTTTTGTAAATCGTTCGAAAATACATCAAAACGATAGTTGCAACATCCAAAACATGATCCGCAACCGCTTTACATCTATTACTTATGCAACAGAATAGAAAAATCTTCTAATCCGTGCTCGTTGCCAAATGCAATTTGTAAACAAAGATGCTTTTTGTAATAAATCTACAAAGGAACGATCGAGATTAAAAAGAAAATGTATATAAAAACCATAATTACTTAATTTAAATAATAATTTTCGATAAAAAGGACATACTGTAGTCAATTTTATGAAGTTTTTAAATGACATGACAGTTACTCTTGGGGACTTACAACATGCAATGAAACCAAAAAGTGAAGATATTTCTAAGATGCTGGCTCAGTTGTTAGATTTTGGGCTTCCGGATGCATAGGTTTGGTCCGTATTCCCAATCAATTTAAAATTAATTGTAATGTAGCGCTGTTCCTAAAGTGGCAATGTGAAATAGTAATAACAAAACAAAAATATTTCTATGTCTAATTGGCCACCCAAATTTATTGACTAAACAAAATATCGTATGTGATGACAACTCGCACTAATCGTCACAAACATTTTTGAATATATTGCTATAAGAAGTAGTAAATTGAAATATTCAATATAAAAGCATAACTTTGTGGACTATTAGTATCATAATAGTATAGAGAAAGTAAAAGTTGGAAATGCTTTTGGTAGGTAGAGAGGGGGTAAACGTCAAACCACGTCGGGCGGCTCCGAGAATTTCCCAGTAATGTTTACCTGCCAGTGTCGTTTCATAGAATAAGTAATTTTAAATTGTTATCGGCGGAACCGGACAATCGCATGTATTTATGGATTATAAATAATTATTAAACATGTATTATAATCAAATCATAATTTTACAAAATTTCAACAGCTATTCACAATTTATTAAATTATTTACTCGAAATTGTTATTAACATCAATAAAATAATTTTGTACGCCAATGTATCGCGTCCACTTCGGTGAGTTCCGCTGCCAACCTGTCAATTTATGTGTATAAAGTGGCAGAACTGGCAAAAGCATTTCCAACTTTTACTTCTGTTCTACATAGGCCATGGCTCCTACTAGAAGCCAAAGCAAAATGGATTAAGACGTGATGCAAGAACTTATTTGCAAGGTATGTAAGAAATTTATGACTAATAGCGTTTTCGATTCCACTGCTCTGCTTGCTCTGAGAGCATACGAAAGGTGGGAGATATTTCGATACCAATTACTTTTCACTCTAAAAAGTAACCGGTATCGATATATCGCTCATCTTTTATATGCACTCCCCGCGCGCAGAGCAATGGAATCGAAAACGCTAGAAGATTGAGGAACAGTTCGATGAAAAGTTTGAAAGATTTGAAGTAAAGCTAACTAAAAATATGTGAAAAAATTGAAACTTCAGTAAAGTCTAATGAAAAAGTCATAAATGCTATTGAATATCAGTTAGATGATTTAAAACAAACTATGAGAAACCACTGCCTACGGTTAGATGGAATAAAAGAATCAGAAAATGAAAATATAATGGCGATTGTTACAAATCTATTTAATAGTAATTTAAAAAATTATTTGTTCTGACTTAGAAATAAATAATATCTATAGAATAGGAAAGAGTGGCAATAAACAAAAACCGAGGACAATACTGGTGGATTTTGTAACTATTATTAAAAAGAAAGAAATTTTTAAAGCTCGAAGGCTATTGAAGAAAACTGGTATCTATTTAAATGAAGACTTGACCAACATTTGTTATAAATTATATACAGAGGCAAAGAAAAAATATGGTTTTCAGCATGTCTGGACAAATGGGGGACGAATTTTTGTCAAAGGAAACGATATAGTTAAAATTATCAACAACTTGAGTGACATTAATTAATTGAAGATTTAAGCCCATATACTATTGAACGTATATTAATCGGTGAAGATGTTTTGTAGTAAGACACTCTTTAACTACTATCTACCGGGTGTTCAAATTAAAGTGTTACTGTTAAATACCGCCGAAAATATGCATTTTAGAAAAAAAAGTTTCAGACAAAAGTTTTATAGTTTTTTGGGGGAAACATTTTGACTAAATTCATTTTTTTATAGCTGACCATAATATGGCCATATCGTGGTGGACTTTGTTTTTTTAAATTGGAACCCCATTTTTTTTTACACATTCTTAAAGTACATAAAAAAATAAGAAACTTTAGAGGGAAATATTTCTTTTATTTGACTTTTACTTTTTGAGTAACAGCTACTTGAAAATTTTGCTGGGCGAAAAAAAGTGGGCTATATTATGGTTAGCTATAAAAAACGATTTTAGCCAAAATTTTTTCCCCACAAAACTATAAAACTTTCGTCTGAAACGTTGTTTTTATAAAAGGTGGTATTTAGCTGTATCACTTTAATTTGAACACCCGGTATATGCAAATAAATACGAACTTTATTTTTTCGTTGTTTTTACCTTTGTTTCAATTTGTTAAAACTGTTAAATATATTTCTTTTTCTTTTAAATAAATCGATATTTTAATCGATTAACAGGTGTTGTTTTGAATTATGGAGAGAATTGATAGGTAAATTTATTTTATTATCAAGCCACTTTGGGAAGAATAATAACGTTATTTTTGTATGAAGTTTTAAAGTTATGGTTAAATAATATTGGTTTATATACATGGTAATTTAATGGTGATTTAAATAAATGTATTAGTTTATTTGGTAGGAGCTCAACAATATGAGACAATTTAATATTGGAGTTGAAATTTTACTATCAGAACTCGAGGGGTTTAAATACTAAAACTGTTGATTTTTATAGAAATATTGCAGAAAACGATTATGATGTAATTTTGATTACCGAAACATGGTTATGAGCGGGGAACTTGGATGGAGAGATGGTAGATTTAAATAATTTCAATTTAATTAGAGCAGATAGGAATAAGGAAGTGACTCAAAAATGTAAAGGTGGTGATGTATTGATAGCTTTGCATAAAAAATGGAAAATATTGTTACGCAGCACCCTGCAGTAGCCTGCGGCTATCATAGGAAACGTACAGATAGAAAAAGAAGTGGAATGGTACTCATCGCTCTACAGTGTGCTGCGGTCGTCATAAGTAAAAGTACAAGTAAAAGAAGAGAATATTCCAGAAATGTCATTGCCCGTCAAGAACATTCTAGATGACAGGTCGAGAAGGTTCGAGAAGGTCAACCAAGCTATATAAGGCGACGACCTGACGTCAGAGTTTTCAGTTTATGATAGACGTTATACGTGAATGTTATCAGTTGTAACGTTATTGTCAAAGTTGAATTATAGTTATTGTAAAGTTCAGTTGAAATAAATTGTGATACCAAAAACCAGCGTAACATTGGTGACAGCGGTGGGATACAAAGTAAAAGTTCATGGTAAATACCATATCTACTGAGTACGAAGCAGAAATGGACACTTCAGGCCCACCAGCATGGTTTTTGAAGATGGAAGAGGAGAGAGTAAGGCGAAAAGAGGAAAAGGAACGGCGTAGGAAGGAAGAGAAGGAAGGAAGGAAGGAAGGAAGAGAAGAGGAGAAAGAGAGACGCAGGATGGATGAAGAAAAAGAGAAGGAAGAGAGGCGTAGACAAGAAGCGGGAGAAATTATGAATGGTTTGCTGCAAATCCAAGAAACCTTTAAGCAAGAGGTTAGTCAGCTTAAAATTAGAATAGATCTGCTAGAGCAACAACAAGAGCATCTAAAAGCTAATTTAGAGAAACAGCAAGAGAATTTGAAAGCTAATTTAGAACAAGAACAGGCTAGACTAGAGTTGGAAAGGCAAATTAGAGCCGAAATGGCTGAGTTAGAAAAAATATTTTACAGCCAAGCTTCAGTAAACAGCATTGAAGCTGTAAACACTACTACCTCGTCTTCATCCATAACCGAACCAAGCCGCATTCGAATCCCAGTTTCATAAAACTATACTAGCAAGACCCTGAAACCACCCACGTTTGACGGTCAGACAACATGGGAATCATATCGACTCCAATTTGAAGCTGCAGCTAGAGCCAATGGATGGACCGAGAAAGAGATGGCGGCTTCATTAATAGTGTCACTGCGAGGTCAGGCAGCAACCGTTTTACAGTTACTTCCTCAAGAGGAACCCAGTTATTCATCTCTCGTCCAAGCTTTGGAGACAAGATATGGCCAGCAGCATTTGTAACGGGTATTCCAAAGCCAGCTAAAGGTTCGTAGTCAGAAACATAATGAGAGTCTACAGGAATTCGAGGCTGATATAAGAAGGTTGATTCATCTGGCCTATCCACGGGTGCCGAAAGATTTCCAAGAACAACTTGGAATACAAGCATTCATTGATGGACTACAAGATGCGGAAATGCAGCAAGTCCTTCGTCTACAACTTCACAAGACTCTGAAGGAGAAACGATAGCCCAGGAATATGAAGCGGTAAAACTCATATCCAGATCTTTTTGCGCAAAAATGAGAGAAATTAAATCCCAGGAAAGTGAGGAGACCCATACTAATGCTATTCCCCAACCTACCCTCTCGCAAATATTAAATATCCTGCAAAATATACAACGAAATAACCAAAATAAGAACAGAAGATGCTTCAATTGCGGAAGAATCGGGCACCTTCAAAGAACTTGTAGAAGCAGAGCTCGTTCTATAAATAGAGAATCCGGGAATAAAGTCGGAAAGTCACAAAGATCAATCTTCCGAAGCCCGTCACGAAGTCCAACAAGAAATAGTCACAGCAGCCATGCGTCCCGAAGTAGCCAATCACCCACACCGAGCCGGTTTTCTAGGAATAATAAGGAAGTAGAGCATCGTAGAGTCCATCTGTATAGCAATGCAGACATTCTCTCCAGGCGACCCTGTATGGCTGTACAATCCCAAGCGCCGAAAAGGACTTTGTCAGAAGCTGCAACGGAGCTGGGAAGGCCCCTACACCGTCCTCAAGAAAATCAACGACCTGATCTACCGCATTCTGTTGTCAACGAGAAGTAAACCCAAGGTAGTTCACATTGAGAAGTTAGCGCCCTACCGTGGTTCAGATCCTCCCCGTTGGCTCCAAGCAGATCCCAGTAATCAAGTTATTCGGGGCGAATAACTAGAGAGGAGGGAGCAATGTTACGCAGCACCCTGCAGTAGCCTGCGGCTATCATAGGAAACGTACAGATAGAAAAAGAAGTGGAATGCTACTCATCGCTCTACAGTGTGCTGCGGTCGTCATAAGTAAAAGTACAAGTAAAAGAAGAAAATATTCCAGAAATGTCCAGAAATGTCATTACCCGTCAATAACATTCTAGATGACAGGTCGAGAAGATTCGAGAAGGTCAACCAAGCTATATAAGGCGACGACCTGACGTCAGAGTTTTCAGTTTATGATAGACGTTATACGTGAATGTTATCAGTTGTAAAGTTATTGTCAAAGTTGAATTATAGTTATTGTGAAGTTCAGTTGAAATACATTGTGATACCAAAAACCAGCGTAACAATATTAAATGTTCTTAAAATAAGTATATCTTTTGAAGCAATAATATTACATTAGGGTTCAACATACGAAATTGACAGTTTCCTGTGTTTATATTCCACCAAAAAGTTCTCTTATAGTGTATGAATCTTGTTTCAGTTTTTTACAAGATAATATAGAATGTGTAAATAATTTTTATATAACCGAAGATTTCAACTTACCAGAAATCAAAGGCACTAGTGATGCAATTGATATATCTAATGAAAAACTTTTTGCTTTCAATAATTTTCTAAGCTTTAATTCTTTTCAATTATTTAACAATATTCTGAACTTTCAAGGAAAGACTTTAGATCTAGTTATTACCTATGACGAAAATAGTTGTAATGTTTATAAATGCGAATCATCCCCCTTTAGAAATTTCAATTAATTTAAAAAAAAATCTATTTCATAGGACCGACTTGAATGAAAATACAAAATGTTCCTACAATTTTAAAAAAGCAAATTTTCCTCTTTTGTATGAACTTATTAGAGCTACTAATTGGGAAGAAGTGACTGCACAAACTAATGTCAATAGCGCATTAGACGTCTTCTATAATATTTTCAACTAGTGTACCAAAATTCAGTTTATACCAACACTATAATAAATATCCTAAATGGTACAATACAGAAATAAAAGAGCTTATTAAAGTTAAAAAAAATTAAGTAAAATTAGGCGAGTTTCAGATTTGCACCAAAATGAATATATAGAAATAAGGAGAAAACTTAAATTACTGACAAAAATCGAATACAAAAAATATATTAAGGATATAGAAAATACAGCTAATATAAATATAAATAAATAAATAAATAAATAAATAAATAAATAAATAAATAAATAAATAAATAAATAAATAAATAAATAAATAAATAAATAAATAAATAAATAAATAAATAAATAAATAAATAAATAAATAAATAAATAAATAAATAAATAAATAAATAAATAAATAAATAAATAAATAAATAAATAAATAAATAAATAAATAAATAAATAAATTAAATAAATAAATGACAAATTTAACCTATTTCAGATAGAAATAGCGGATTTGAAATGGCCTGAAAGATGTAGGATTTATTACCGCCATTAAGTCATATTAGAATAAAACGTGTGTTATTTAATTTAACATATATTTAGATTACATTGTCACGATATGGGTGTTCTTTGTATAAAAGAGACAGACTAAGACAAGCATGTGGCTTACACTATGTCCCAGGAGGTTATTCAAGAAATATGTAAAGGCCTCTAAAGATTGACTATATTATTTTACGTTTGGTTTCTAGCCCTTGACCGAATAAGGGTCCTATTTGATCTTCTGAGCATTAGGTTACAAGTCTTTTTAAAGTTATAGTTTAAGGCCATGAAACACTACATTAATAAAAGATAACAATAAATTTATTTATTTCACAATGTAGATAAACTATAATTTTTATAATAATTCTATGAAATACGTTGAAACATGCCAAAACTTCAAACAAAACAAGCATATTCGCGTATTATGTACTTTTAATGCGATATTAACGATTAAAAAAAGATACAGGTCGTATATAAATAGGACGCCATCCTCCAAAAATAGATCTACCACGTTAGTGATGGAAACCTTGATAACGCCAAGATAGATTTCGATTTCTCCTTGGTATCAAAAAATATCTAAAGATTAATGGGTCAGTAGGAACAAAGCAGACAAGGAAGATAAATAAATTCATTATAGATTTTCTTGTGTGGGATCAGTTAATCAAACATAAGTTTGTAGGAAGTGTAAAGGACGAGATAAAAATTGATCCAATCAGTAAATATCAACATATAATTTATTTCGTTTAGTTTTCATCGGCGATTTAGTAAAGGTGAAATACATGTTTTTTTTTTTTTTTTAAGGTGAAGGGTGAGAAAAAGTCCTTTATATCTCACAAGGAAAGCCAATGTTTAATTGTTTAACAAAACATTGAGTGCGACCGGTTTCGAAGTGTCATCACTTCATCTTCAGGCTCGCCTAGTGGAAAGGAGAATATGTGGTGTAAGGTGTGTTGGAAACAAAACGATATATAAAATAATAGAAAAAAGAAAACTCACCATACTCTCCATCCACTAGGGAATACTACAAAAACAAGTTTCATCAATTTTGGGTTGAAATAAATTGTAAAATGAACCGATTTACACGTAATAAAAAGTTAAAAATATTTGAAAAAACAAATATTAGTCAATTATAGTAAAAATTTTAAAATATTCAAGACTATACAAAAAGGACTTTTTCTCACCCTTCACCTTAAAATTACCTCAACTCACACATGGCTACCCCCCTTGTCAATGATAATGCCAGTCCAGCACCCTTGTCAATGAAATACATGTATCTAAAGCTATCTTTAAAAAGGCTATAAAATAAAAGAACATCATTTAGCCGTGTCATTTACGAGTTTTATGGTTCGATGCAGATTTTAAATTTGAAAATTGGACAAAGAATGGAAAAACATTTACTTATGCATTAATTGCCTCTAGAAGTAGATATTAAGTTTGTTCCAACAGGTAATCTGATCATTAGAAGGACGTCAGACTCATGCGCATTGAAAATAGTTCGTTTCTACAAAGCCACGGATAATCCGATGTTACTGTCAGTAAAACGTTCCAACTTATTTTCTGGACAGGGATACTTATGTGCGAACTCAACACGTAACGAATCGAATAGAGACATTATATAAGTATCGCATTCTGTCGAACAAAGATAAGCGTCTCTACACGTGTCGTATTGACACTAACACACTAACCACTTCGCAGTGGTTAATTATGTATCCTCCCCCACCTTGACCTTTTCAGGATCAGGATCTGTTATGGATAATGTCGTGAACCACCTTAAGCCGACTCTGACACTTTGCCTTTACAACTGTCGCTTCGTCTGTTTTGATACCGCAGAACAGAGGCAAACGCACTGCTTCGAGAAGCTACCAGAGAAATCGTTGCGCGACGGCTTAGTCATAGATGAAGAAATTCCAGATTTTCTAGATGGCCGAGAATGTACTGGTGCAGAGCTGACTTTGTATAAATGGCGCGAGTTTGTCGATAAACGTTAAGTTTCAATAAAAGTGTTGTATAGTAGACAAATTGTAATAAATAAATTAGAATTATAAGTTATAATAGTGCCTAAGTATTATATAAATTAATTTGTGCGTTATAAATAAAGTGTATTTTAATAAATAAACTTTTTTTAAATTAAACAATCATTACATTGGTGCCGGAAGTACGATTGTAAATAAATTGTGGACAAAAATGGCTAAAAAACTGTGATTTAAAAGTGGCCGAGTTACGTCGAGAGTTAGAAGAACGTGAATTGGAGACGACAGGGAAGAAATCAGAGCTGGCAGAACGACTTAAAAAAGTACGAGAAAATGAAGGTTTGGATTCGGAAACGTATCTATTTTCGGATAATGCGTCTTCTATAATTTCTTCAATTTTCGATATGAAACACGATATGTGTTCTTTAAAAACAGATATTTCTTCTGGTGTTTCCTCTATAAAAAATGATATTTCCTCCTTAGAAAGTAAAGTTTTTTCAGACATTTCTTCCTTAGATAGTAAAGTTTCTTCCGTAGAAGAAAAGCTGTCTTCTGATATGTCTTCCGTGAAAAACGAAATTTCTTTAGAAACTAAAATTTCTTCTTTTTTAAAAGATGAAATATCTTCTGACTTGGAAAACAAAATGTATTCTCAAAAAAATTAAATTTCTGCTGATGTGGGAAATAAGATGACTTCTGTTGAGGAGAAAATAATGTCCCCCGTTTAGGAAAAATAATATCTTCCGTTGAGGAGAAAATAAAAGAAATGGAAAAGAAGATAGAAGAACTGGAACATACACAACAGTCCAAGGACAGTGAAATAAAGTGTCATGAGATGGAGTCAAAGTTGAAATTGGAAGGCAAGATGTCGTGGACCAATTACTTGAAACAGTTTGAAGCAGCTGCCAGAGCGAACGATTGGTCTGAAAGAGAAAAATCAGTAAATTTGACCATCGCCCTTCGACGAGATGCTATAGATGTCCTTCAGATTATACCTGTGGAAGAGACATGATTTTGAACAACTTAAAAAGAAACTAAACATGCGATATGGCCACGAACACTTGGAGCTTTTATATCAGTCACAGTTAAAGAATCGCATTAGCTCCAGAAAACATGATGTAATGTTTGGCCGTTCAAACATTTGTTGATGACCACAGATATAGAAAACGTTCCGCTTAGCCAGTCACAAAACATTGGTTAATGTCTTGTCCGCAGCTTTAGACTATGAGGCAGTTACGCAGGTTTCTGGATAGAGTAGGAAACCGTAAAGTGGCGACTGTAAAAGAACGTAGAAGATAAACTCGACCAACTAGTTAACATAATGAAGAGCTTTGCTGACAAAAAGATAAAGACGAAAACTATCAGGTGCTGGAATTGCGGTGAACTGGGACATGTACGCAGTTCGTGCAAACGTCCTAGGGTCCCAACACATGAAAACAACAAGCCGCAGGAAAACTAGAGCGGGTCGGCAGCTTCGACCCGAAACCGTTCCAAAGAACTCTCATACTGATAGCCTCTGAAATTTCGCGATAGTGTATACGTAGACGGCGAAGTAAATGGTAAAAATTATACACTGTTGGTGGATACTGGAGCAACTAGGACTAAAGACCCTCTCATACTCATAGCCTCTTTAAAATGTCGCGATGAGAGTGTATACGTAGACGGCGAAGTAAATGGTAAAAAGTATACAATGTTGGTGGATACTGGAGCAACTAAGACAATTATACGACCAACAACCATAAATAACCGTAAGAAGCTTCTACCAACAAGATTGCGACTGCGGACTGCCACAGATGAAAGTCCCAACATCCATGGAGAAATCCAGGTTCAATAGGGAATAGGTACAGAAAAGTTCACTCATACTGTTATTGTCGCAGATATCGAAGACATACTTGGAATGGATGTAATGGACTTACATGATTTCCAGTTAGGCTTAAGAACAGAGTGATCAAAGTTGGTGCTGAAGAGGTATTCCTAGATTCATATGGGGACAGTGCCACTTGCTGTATAGGAGGATATGGTGGTACCTGGCAAAAGTGAAACCATTATAGTAGCACGGCTTCAGAAACTATGGAACCATGATGGAACCTTGGAACCACGATGAAGGGGTTGGACGAGGAATTCTGATCGGAAAAGGATTGGTCGCGACTGCTAAAGAAATTCCAGTCTGTCTCATAAACGTTAAAGATCACTCAATTACACTCAAGAAAGAGACCAGAATCGAAACTTACGAATCGACAGCTGTAAAGGCAAAGGGTCAGAGTCGGCTTAAGGTGGTTCACGACAATATTCTTTAATAGTTATTTAGAATACCTTGTCTAGTTTTGGTCTTTTGTAGCAGACTCCATATACTAGGAATTAGTTGTCCAGCTTAACTAGTTGGCTTTGGTTTTTCCCCTCCAAGTATAATGAATCTATCTTGATAGACTTTCGCAGTAACATAATACGTGTACTGCAGTTTCCTCCTCTTCCTGTCGTAATCGGCACAAGGTCTCTTCTGCCAGACCGATGTTATACATATGTTTGTTAATTTTTAAGAACTCTTTGGCCTATTTAATTTGTCCACCATTCCTGAGATTTTTTTATCAACCACTGCTTTATGTATGTCCTGTTAGCAGTCTTTGTGACACTACATAAGGGCTCTGGGCCAATGAGAGCCTTCTATGATTTTTTTCAGGCTAGTGAATCAGCCTCTTCGTTGCCCTATGTCCTTTGTGGCATGGTACTCAGGCTAAGGTTAGTCTGTTTGGACTACCCAGCTCTATTAAAGCTTTAAGTGTACCTGTATGGAACTGAGTGCTCTTAACGTCGTTTGACTGTCTGAATATATGTGATGATGTTTTTTTCATTTACCTTACATGTCCTAATAACCCTTTTGGTGATGTATTACTGCTATTTCTGTCTGAAATACTGACGCATGTTTACTTAAACTCAGTGAGAATCTTGTCTTTGGCTTGGCACAATGCTTATTGGGAACAGCGGCCCTTTTGAAGCCTAAGTACAGTGTATAATCCAGATCAGAAGTACTAAACCGTTATAAGTTAATACTAACAGTTTTTTTTTTTTTTTGAATTATCTGGTTTAGTTTAGATCAGAACAATGCATGTTCTTATAAAAATAAAAGGTAAACTGAATGTCTTCCTTAAACTTTTTAATATTTGCATATGGGATAAAATATGCTTGTTTGTATTGAAATATATAACATGTCACTAAACTTTTCGATTGTTTTTTGGAAAAGTTTCCTGCATATAATATGTATAAAGACGAAAAATAGAGATTAGCAAATTTCACAATGTTTTTGATATTCTACGAAGACATATATTATAAATTGTGCGTCGCATGATGTTGGGCCGTGTGCCATTTTATCATAAGTCATCGGCATTTGTATTTATAGTTGACGACAAAAAACTACCGCACTGGCTGGCTGGCGAGAGCACAATGCCTTCTCTGCCTGCTTGTTAGTGATTCATTTACAAACACTTCCGAGCATTTGTTTTCCTTTGGATGACATTCCTAGAAACAGAGACGACATTTTTTTCTTTAAATTTGTCAGAGGCGACTTTGTTTAATTAAAAATAGTTATTTATGGATCAATTTAAGAAGAAACTAGGAACGCTGAAAAATATTAATTCTAAATCCTTTTAAAAGCAGAAAAAATTTTAGTAGAAAAAAAAAAACGATGAAAAATCAAAATTCTCGAGATTGCAGGATGAACTTGGCAGAATCGAATGGTACATAGTGGAATAACCTACCAAATTGTCGGTATTTGCAGTCAAGACGGAATCATAAACTAAGTTCCTAAGTGCTAAGCTGGCAGGTTATACAGGTTTATAGTACTTACCTCGGGCCGTTTGAGAGAAAACTGATTTACCTACCGAATTTGTACCAAAACAATATTTTAATCATTCCCTTAAAACAACTGCTTTTTCAATTTTATTCGTAAATACAAACGAATTTATTAGGAGGGTTTGAAGTAATCAGGAAACCAGGAAAAGTCAAACTAGGTGCATATCTAACAGCTAATTTACACGTTGCCAGTTGACTGGCTAGCAGCAAAGCGCTAGTCAACTGCCATTTAAGGCCGATTTACACGTATCTAGTAGCGGCGCCAGTCTCACTGGCATGCCAGTTCTTGGCTGGTAAAGCGCTGCACACAGGTCGTTTACTCGAGTCCAGTCAGTAGTGAGTGTTCGTCGAGTTCTTAATTTCATCGACTTCTAAATAGTATGTACATTAAATACTTTTAATTTAATTATTTTTCTTCAATGAAAAGGTCTTGAATACCCTTCTCTTTCTAAATTAATTGAAGAGCTGATGTGCGCATTTGTTTGGTTTTGTATGCGTCGCATAGGATATTCCATAAGCTTTCTTGTTCTCTATACAGTTGAACAAGCTTAAAAGTTTCATCTTCACTGAATTTTTGGGTCATTTATCAAAGAACCACAAAAAACTCAATAAATTTAATACTCAACCTTCGTAAGGTGCTCAGACGTTGTCTGCAACACAAAAAAAATAGAACTATCTACTCGCTCCAGTGCTGGCGACCATCGCTGGACTGGCACAAAAGTATTCACAGGGTGCCAGTAATATGCCAGTGCTGGCATGCTAGTGAGACTGGCGCCAGCTACTGGATACGTGTAAACCGGCTTTTATAGTCATCCAGTCAGCAGGCGTCAGCAAAACAAAAATGTTTATTCTGTTGGAGGTTGCCAGTTATTGGCATGAAGCATTTATGTGGTGCTAGTCGCAGGCATACAGTGACTGGAAAGCTCGACTGCCATGCCACGCAAACTAAAATCAGTGGCAACACATATTCGCTGAACTCCAGCAGCCAAAATGAATTGGGTGCAAGCAAAATTTCTGCTTTAGAGTTTGCTATTTATTTTTGTCAAGCAATTTGGATAGTTGAGCCTTTATTGGCTATGGATATATCAGGCAGGAAAAAATAAGTACTGCATAATGTAAATTAACCTTGGCAATATTTAATTTTCAAAGTCATTCCAAGATTTTGACTAATATTTTGTAAAATAAGCATTCTTTATTACTCAAGTATTATTTGTATTATTTATTAAAATAATTATTTATATTAATATAAACACAGGTTGAAGGAATTTAGTAAATTTTTGGCATCCTTTTGGTAATATAAATAATGATCTCTAAAAATTGTATTAAAATTTGAAATACATAACTGCAACATGTACAATATATTGTGTGTTCATTTTACATTATCTCGGGAAAAAAATATGGGATGACTTGAAAACAGATACTCGTGTCGGTATTTTTAGTAGGCCATTAACCTGGAATAGCGACACGAAAGTAAAAAAAAAAATGAGGAAACAACTAATATTTTTAAGCTCAGGAAAGATTTGGGCTAAATATCTACTTTTTCACTCATTACTTTGGTTAATTTCTATAGGATACCTAATATATAAGGCGCCTCACATTTCTTATTTATTTCATCATTTTCCTAATTAATTTTTTTTTATTTATGAAATGATCATTAAAAATTTTGAAATATAAACTAATTCAAAAAAATTGAAACACATATTTCATAGACTTCTTAAATGTGTTTGAACTCGTGAGAAAAAATTGGATTTTGAAAAAAAAAAAATTATATATTTTTTCGCGGCTCAGGTGCATGTTTACTAAAATACCGAAACAAACACAATAATTATAGTAGTAAAATAAGTATGTTCGACACTCTATCTGGACTTTTCACAAGGATTTGACAAAGTTTGGCATGAGCTAAAACCAATACAAATGTATTACCAAAACAGTCATTCATATTAGATATTATTTAGTTTGAAGCAAAAATTGGGATGCGAGTCTAAAGTACCGCTACCTTTGCTGATGATGCGGACCAACTGGTAATGAGAGCGAATCTGGAAAATTACTGATTAGTCAATTAAGGTAATGAAGAGAATACCAAGTCTTCTTTTTAGATTAAAATCGAGAGGGGGACTATTTTATGCTGTTTTAAAAAGTCATAGGACATTAATTGTTAAATATCAGGACAGGGATTCTTATGTGCGAACTCAGCACGTTACGTGTTGAATAGTAAGAATCGTATTCTGTCGAACGAAGATAGGCGTCTCTGGGCTTATTCTCCAGTTAATAGAATGATCATTTCATGCTAACTTTAATAGTGGTTCTCTTAAGTGTGTAAGAGAACGTACTTCTCTTGGTCAAAACCAGTAGAAGAGCATTCTATCGGAAGAACATTGGAAGAATTGTGTGCCATTGTTACGCGCAATTAAAATGTAATATTTGAAGTATGGTGTTTTTGAAATAAAATGTATTTCGAATAATTTAGCTGAAGCTGAAGAAAATGTCAATTAACCAAATAGACAATTTCTGACGAAAGAGGATCCTTATAAATTTTCTGACGAAATATTTCTAGTTCAATAAATCTTTATTTAACACAAGAATTAATCGAAATATTGACCCCATTTCTCACACCTCCATCAAAAAGCTTCGCTTTTTTATAACAGATGTTTTCATAAATTCTATTAACCCATTAACAATCAACCCATAAAAGAAATAAAAAATTATTAAATTTTTATAAAACTTTAACTAAAATGCCATCATTAGAATAAAAAATTAACAAAAACTTTTTTTAAATATATACTTTACAAAAAATGGGTGTTGCGTAAACGCATCACCGGTCAATGCTATGAACTACTTATGATACATTTGGAAACAGCCAACGTGAAGGTAAACGTTACACTTTCCGCAATTATAAGTTATTGTCTGGCTATGACGTCGACATATTCTTCGTATTTCCGTCTCCTGTAGTGTATGCTTAATGTGTTTATCTCGTGGAATTTCCCTTGGTAGTTTATCTAACGAATTTGCTAATTTTTTTTTGCGGTATTTCTATTTTCAGTAACCACAAAACAATGTATGATCTAAATTTTAGCTGCGACATTTTCTAAACATGGGTAATGTTATAAATTGTCCATGAATTTTCTATAATGTTGTTGATTGTGTTTCTGAATAAGGGCCATCACCATTTTTTTCGTTTAATATTTATTCTGCAATTGGCTACTCCATTGCCGTGAAGGTCAACACCGCCATAACATTTGGTTGTGGTACTCGACCAACCTTCTTTTTTGTCTGTTAGCTGTTTCTTCAGAAAATGTATGATAGTGTGTACACCTAAAACGTGGGCGGAGTTATAAAATTTGTCCCTCTCAGCATCTCACTCTATCCGTCGGTACACCAATCATTAAAGTTCAGGAAATACTTTATTTCCAATGATAAATAAGAATAGCTGAATAAAATGTATGCAAGTCTGTACTTGAAAATAAATTTCTGGACTGAACTACTATTTGGCCGGTGATGCGTTTACGCAGCACTTAACTTTGAACTTGATTAGCTTGATAAAACGAAAAAAGAGATAATCAGAAGCTTAAGAAGGTTGATAATGCCGACAAAGAAGTTATACGCCGAGTTGTACACAAGTTTTACGAAGAAAACAAGGTTTTAACTTTAGAAATGGTTCGTAACAAGTAAAGGGAGTATCCCGATTATGAATATAAATCTCTAGACACATTGCGTAATATTTTGCTAGAGTGTGGCTTCAAATATAAAAAATTGAATAAAAGAATGGACATAATGGAGTCATCTCGCATCGTAGCATGGTGGCAGGAGTATTTACGAAAAGTTAAGCAATACCGCCAATCAAAAAGAGAGATAGTGTAACTTGGTCCGACACATATGATCTTGTTAAATATGGTTGGGTGGATGAAGGTAATAAGTACTCTTTAAAGGGACCTTGTTCTCTCGGTAAACGAGTTATCATTCTACACGCAAGCAGTAATAAGGGTTTTGTTTCTAATGCTCTTCTATTGTCAGCTAAAAATATAAAACCGTCATCTGCTGACTACCATGAAGATATGACCGCCAGTCTCTTTGAAAAGTGGTTTAATGAATAACTGCTGCCAAATCTTTCCCCAAATTCTGTTATTGTTATGGACAATGTGCCTTATCATTCCCGTCTACATAACAAAATTCCCAATAGCAGCACAAAGAAGGAAGACATTTTTAAATTCATGGAAAGTAAAAATATGGAAATTCCTACAAAGGCTACCAAAAAAGTGTTATTGGAAGATATAAAAAAAGAAAACTTTCAAAAAGAATATGTAATCGACAAGATATGCAAGGCATATGGTCATACTATTCTACGTTTTTCTCCCTATTACTGCGAATTCAATCCAATCGAGATGATTCGGGCTGCTGTTAAATAAAAACCTGAGAAAATATAATCAATCTCCAACAAAATTTTTTTTCGAGTTGTTTAGGGGTTTATAATGTAACATTTTATTAACAATGTGACTAACTCCCGTAACTTTAGTATATTTGCTTATACTAGATCATATTGTGCGTTTTACTTTGTTTTAAGACTTAAGATTTAAATGTCACTTCCGATTTGACTGCAAATAAGATGAACTTTGAAATTTTAAGTAGGTCATGATGTATTTTATCTAATATTTTTATAAAAATACCTCTTAAAAATAAAATTTCGCCAGCAACTATGCTTCTTTACTTCTTATTTATCTACCAAAAAAGGCTAAAAACCACCTTCAGTAAATATTCTTATAAAACTACTTTAAAAAAAAATTCGTTAGCAACAATGCCTATTTACTTCTTATCTAAATTAAATGTTCCAAATTTTGCCCTTATGTAAATTTATGTAAGTACTATGAAATCTGTTTTCAGAAAACCATTTGATGCTTAATATTTATTGAAACCCCTTAATGCGGATCTGAAGTATTTAGCCCAAAGGATCATGGCGGCTTTATGTCAAAACGTTAATAAATATTTACGGCTGAAAACGAAAGTAGTTCTTATTTTACATAATATTGGCACTTATAATTATATACAATTTTTCACGATACATCATGGCATTTTCAACTTAAAATTGAAAAACTAAAACACTTGAAATTGCTAATAACACCAAAAATTAGCGGTCCATGATGATTCACGCACGCAGAGATAAGCGTAGAATAGAAATATCGGGAGCAATTCGGATGACCTCGTGGAAACAATGATTTTTAATTGGTGGGTTACTTAACGTTGGAATAGACAATTTGCGCTATGTGGAATGTTACATCTCCGGTCTCTTTAATCTAAGATTTAACCCTACAACGTAATAAACAACTTTTGTTTATATCTCAAAAAATAAAGGTAATTTATTTCAATGTATGTTTAAAAAGTGCCTCTAAAATGAGCAATTTTTATTCACATTAGTTTTACAGGAAGCAGGGCTGAACCCCACAACACCTCGGAAAAATAACACTAAAATACATACAACTTACATGGGTTTATGTTTTGATTTTCTTTAAATTCTGATACAATTTTGCGCATGAATTATCTCGTTATTTCCAAAAGTTTTGAAAGAAAATTTTCTACCAATTTTGATGAATTACATTTCAACATATGAATTTTTACGCTGGCGTAGCAACTGAAAATGTTCTCTCGATAATTCTCTCCCCCAATTTGAGGCATTGGCACCCAGGTGTAATGCCTACAAATTAGTTATAGAACATCCATTATAAGAAAAATAAACGTCAATCATATGAAAACAAAGTTGGGAAATTTCATCCATCTTGGCGTCGTGGTTTACTAAACGGAAATTTTCCAAATAAATTAATCAAAACACAAACTTGTTTGTGTATCTATGATCTACTATATTTTTAGTATATTTTAATACTTTTGAAATACTTTTTAATGATTTGAAACAGAATTTATTTAGCTTCGACACAGTTTTAATTACTGTTTTCACAGAAGAAGTCATACGGAAGTTTATTAAGCTTGAAACTTTGCCAAATTGGCAGTTTTTCTACAAATGTATTCTACTAGACGATCATTTACGGAAAATAGTATTAAATTTACAAAAAGCAAGGTGGTTTTCTCTTATTGAATATGTTATTCCAATTGTTAAGCACAAAGTATGTTATTAGAATGACAATATATTTTTTATGTATGTATGTATGTAAACGATGGCTCAGAGTAAATTATTTATTTATTTATTTATTTATTTATTTAATTTATTTGTTACACCACCCAACAGTATTCACCATTTACTGGGTGGGAAAGACAAAACATTAGAATATAAATATAAATACAAAATTATTAAAAAGCTATACTATACAATACAATGTAAACATCCAGACAAAAACAAAGGATAAAAAAAATGGTTGTCTACATTGCATTACATGCTGTACATAATTTTTTTTACATTGTTTAAGAAAAAACATGTTTAATCATATATTTTTTACATGCAAAATGTTCAAGCTGTCTTGAATTTCATGATATTTCTGAATAGATTGGTACATTGGAGATGAGTTCAAAACATTAGTTCTAGAAGCAGGCATGTGAAACTCAACTAAACTCTTAATCCAGCACGGGGAAATTTTAGATTGACGTAATTTAACAAATCAATACTGTCGACTGAGCCATTTAAAAGATTATAAAGTAGGAGTACCTGTTGGAAATTTCTACGTATCACGAGCTCTGAAAGATTGAATCTATATATTAGTAAAGCGTGGGGATATCCCCTTGTAGGGTATATACTATCTAAAATATAGAAAGCCGATTTCATGAATTTTCTTTGAATTTTTTCGATTAAGTCAATATAAATGTTATGCATGGGATTCCAAACAACAGAACAGTATTCAAGTTTTGACCGTACAAAGCTAATATATAGAGTTTTTAAGGTGACTATAATATCTCGGAATTCTTTACAGCTTCGAATAACAAACCCTAAGCTCTTGTTAGCAGCAGATAACATCGTTTCAATGTGTTTAACGAAAGATAGTTCAGGATCAAAATAAACTCCGATATCTCTTATACATTCGGGTCGATTTAGAACAATGTTCTGTAGTTTATTATCAAAAATTATAGGTGTTACTTTTTTAGTAAAGGAGATTACGGAACATTTCTCAGGATTTAGAGGGAGTGAATTATCGAGACACCACTTCGCAATGTCGGACAAACACTTTTGAAGTCGCAAGCAATGGTTAACAGAATTGATTTCAAGCAATAATTTTAGCTCGTCGGCATACATTAAAACTTTAATATGTTCGATATTAGCGACTATATCATTTATAAAAATTATAAATAAAAGAGGACCTAAAATTGATCCCTGCGGAACTCCTGATGTTCGAAATTTTTTGACCTGTAACCACGACATTGAACATATTGACGCCTACCCAGCAAATACGAACCAATCAATTGAATGATTTGATCGCATAAACCAATGGAACTTAATTTGTGGAGCAAGATGGAATGATCAATTTTGTCGAAGGCCTTGGAGAAATCTGTGTATATTAACTTGACTTCTTCTATCCAAGGCTTCCGAAATGAATTGCGTCGAACATACAAGGTTTGTAACTGTAGATCTATTTTTCATGAATCCATGTTGGTCACAAGATATAAGACAGGAATCATGATTGGAAATACGATCGTGAGTAATTATTTCGAATACTTTAGCAAAATTGCAAAGAATGCTTATGGGCCGATAATTACAAACATTATTTTTGCTACTACATTATTTGCACTACCCGACCATGCATGCACTAGTGCGAAGGTATGCCTGCTATTGTGTAGCAAACAAATACGGATATCAGTTTTCGTTTTCAGTAAAATTATTCAACATGGTAGAGGCGTATTTCAAGACGAGACGAACGATTCGTACACACATAGCAAGACGTTGGCGTCGTTTCTAGAGATGGCCATTAACTATCGAAGTTCGAGGTATGATGGAAAAAGAGAAAAATATAACCTATAAAATTTAAAATGACAACAAATGTATATTTTGAATTATTTCAAAAGATATGAGATTGGTAATATTTTAATTTAGGTAAACTGGTTAAAAAAGACTAAAATATTTATAGAGGTAACAGTATCGACCAAAATAAACTAAAGTTTTAGGTCCGTATTTATAAACAAAACTCAGCTGAGTCGGACTTGAGTAAGTCGTCCTTGAACTAAAATAGAAGTTCGGCTATATCGGGTGAATTTAGAGATGGGTAGTAACAAATCCGTAACTGTACTTAACAGTTACAGATTTGCTAATATCCATCTCTAAATTTCAGTGTAACACAGGACCCACCTGGAACTTTAGAGGCGTTGTAACCGAACTTCGATTTTAGTTCATGGACGACCTACCCAAGTACGACTCAGCGAAGTTCTGTATATAAATACGGACATTTTAATAAAGATGGGTCCGCAAAGAAACGGTTTTGGAGATGTGGAAGGTTATTCTTCTTTTACTTCCTTTTTTATTTCATAAAAACTTGCATTTTTTATCATAGTTGGCTGTTGTTTTGTGAAATTGTCTCAAGGAGCTGCAACAACGCATTAATAAAAAATGCCAACAAATTCGAGCTTATAATAGTTTGAATATACTTCAGAAAAACATGTCATGCATGCATGAAAATGGAAGGAGTGCACTTTGAACATCTTTTATAAATTTGTTTTTTGTTAGAAGCTTTTTTGTTTATACATAATAAATAATTGTAATTCAATTTTTCAAAAAAGAACAACCTACCATATCTCTGAAACTGTTACTTTGGGGGCCCATGTATATTAAGACGTTTTTGTTTATTTTGTTCCATACTGTTACCTCTTTAAATATTTAGCACCCCATATATTAAAGTAAAAATAAATTGGATTGAAAAGTGCAATTTTTAGTTGTTTTTATATATTTTTTATATTTTTATATACCCTGGAAAAGTGAAAGGCCCCGTTTTTTAATTAATAAACTTTATAAATTTGAATATTTTTTTTGTCAGATGTAGGTTAATTATATTATTATCGATAGCACTATCGATAGTTCTTCAGAAAACTATCACCACCATCGATAGTTATAACTATCGATATTTGGCTATCTCTAGTCGTTTCTGTAACCACTACATTATAGTGATCACAAGATTAGCCGATTGCGATGGTGTGATAGTAGGTTTTTTATTTAAATTCAACCTCCCGCAACCCCCATTTTTATTCAGATTTTTTGTTTTTCAGAATCAATAGGTTCCACCCTTTTATAGTTTGATTTTTACTAAAAAATTCAATTGGATTTCGCTTTTCGTTTTTGATTTACGATTTTTTTTACATTTTTTTAACCTCTCCTCATATTCTTCGTCCCCTTATAGAAAAAATTTTAAGATGATATCGTTTTCTGTTTTATAATTTTAACCCGCCTTAACCCCCATTTTAAATATTTTTTTTTTTTAATTATTAGGCTTCGGCCCTTTATAAAGTTTGATTTTTTTCTAAAAATTTCAAATATAATTTTTCGTTTTTGACTTATGGTTAATAATTGCAATCCGGCGGATCCGGTATCGATATACACTTACCGGAGCCGGTACCAATAACCGCGCTCATGCATGTGTAGGTACTTTAAACGCGTGGTGCTTGTGCGGTTGTGTGAGTTTATATCATATGCACAATACGTAAACACGTTTCTGCGCATGCAACTCCGCGCTTGGGTGATCTGAAGTCCGTTTTACAACAGCAAAATTATATTAAAATGTAAAGCACATTGATTAATTTAATAACATCTCGTTCAGTAACACACAAAAAGTGTTTTGTTTCAAAAATTTGAATTCATATATTACAACAAACTAAAAAAAACAAGCCTTCACTTAGTTATTTGTACTATGTGAAGATGGCTTTCTGTCCGCTGCATGACTGCTGGCTGCCCGCTATAGCGGGCCCCGCGCGTGCTGTCAACAAATAACATCAAAATCAAACAAATGTGTGGTTATGTTATGGTTTTGGATTTCGGTTATCGACGAAAACATGTGAGTGGAACTACTTTTATTTATTTTTTTAGATATAAGTTATTTATAATTATTTAAAATCAAGTAAAGGTATTTTGATGCTTTAACATGTCTTTACCAGGCAGAATTTATTATAAACGCATAATTTCTAATTGTTATAATACATTTTATAAGGCCCATTTCAAACGTAAATTTTAAGAACAAACATTTTTAAATTTCCTTCTGATATTGATCAAAGAAAGGAATGGTGTCGTATTTTAAACATTCCACTTACAACCAATCATTATACATGAAATGAAAATCAATATTTTAAAACAAAATCGTTTACAAACACAAATCGTTCAAGCCTGCTAAAAGATTTGCTTTGCCTTGCTTTAGCATCCTCAAAACCAGATACACCAAAGATAGTAGTACTTAGTAATATTGTTATCACACCTCCAAACAGAGTCAGTCCTGTGAAGATAAAGTTCATTTTAATAATACATACAAAATTAATAAATGAAGCAGAATTTGAGTCAGGCCACTAGTTATGTTGCAGGGTTTATTAAGAAATAGTTTTGACTGCAAAGAGTGTAAAGTGAATTTACAGACATGTTAGAAGACCATCGATACTTTACTTATTTTAAAGAAAATGATGATAAAATATGTTTTATTTATGTACAAAGAAATGTTATTGAATTTCTTTCAAAAATTCATGAAATAGTTTTACCACTTTTGGGTCATATTGACAACATAATTCAAAAAATTAAACTTTTTTTGCCAGACCATGTTGATTTTAAATGGTTTTCATCAGAGGCGACTCGTGGCCTAGTCTATGAGGAGACTACTTTTAAAAGGCACACCCTATAAACTTAATAAAAATATATGTCTATAAGAATACAAAAAGCAGAAATATTACATTGTATTCTAATAGAAATATATATTTGTATTGTATTGTATATAGGGTGAGCCAGCGCAGACTAGGCCACGAGCCGTCTCTGAATTACATATAAGGAACATAAAACAGACGTCTTTTCTCATTTAGTTAAAACTTGTCTACTATTAATAATAAGAAAGTATTATAATGATAGTATGAGGGCTGCTGCAATGTCTAAAAGACAAACAAAATGATTTGAAGTTACTGCAATTAATTTTTTTCTGTTTCAGTTTATATGGATGGTTGCTTTTATCTTATTTCCTAAGATTCAAGAAGAATTTGTTGTTTTGTTTTTTGTTTATTTTAAAAATTTATTTAGTTAGGCATTAGTTTTCATATCAAGTAAATTAATTATTTGTTGTGCAATTTCTGATTTTTGTTAGCCAAAGATAGTTAACGTACCGAAATAGTAATGTAATGTTTGTGAAATTAGAGTAACTTTCTTAAAGAATCATTTATAAAACGTCCAGGAGCGCCATAGTAAATAATAATAATAATAATAACAGACATTCTTGCTTCGCATAAGCTCGCTTGTATGGGAGTAAAGTGCATGAAAAATAATTTTTTGTATTTCCTTCTCTTTGATATATTTTTTATTTATTTTTCTTGGGAATTTTTAGTAAATATAATTATATAAAACTTTGTATGATATTTATTTTATCCCTCATAATTATTTGTCATAGAATTTTCCATTTTTATTGGGCATTTCATAATTGTTACAAACAGCTAATAAAAAAGGAAAATTTACTTAAGCAATTATCATTTTCTAAACAATACGAAATAGAGCCATAAATATTTCTATAGTTTAATATTACTTTTTAGTGTATGAAAAATATGCACCTTCAGGTAAAAGTGAAATGTCCGTTTTTCTGGAGCCACTATTTGATTAAATTTTGAAAGTGGCTCAAGAGGAACATATTTTAGCTACACCTATATGTTTTATATTTCACTAAAAATTTAAAAAACTACTACAAAAATTTTGTATGGCTATATTTCGTATTAGTTAGAAAATAGTTGCAAAAGTAAATTCTCCTTTAAAAAACCCGCTAATTTTCTAATTAAATATAAAATTACGGGTAACTGCATTGCCGACAGAGTAAGAGTTGATGGTAATACTGCTGGTAACTACATTACTGATAGAGTAAGATTAGTTCTACTCCTCCCCCGCACAGGTCGCTGCAAGCGAACATGTTGCCAAATTTCTACAAAGAAACGGCAACTCCTAATAATCCTTTCTCCATGGGTTGTGCGACGTGCGTGCGAGTCATTAGTCATTTGACGCTGAACAGCCTCGGGCTCCACCTCCCTCTCGGTCGCAGGCTACATTTGTAGCTCTATTAGAAGTCGATTGGCAGATGACACAATATAATTTCGTTTCCTAAGATCGTTTTTCAAACCAAAATTTGTTTATTATTTGTTTAAAAACTAAAGAGTTAAAATATTATGAAGCAAAGTTATTGTGATTGTGTGTTCTGCTCAAGGCCGACGAGAGGGAGGGGAGTCTGGCGGGCATAAGGGGGTCCGGCAGCTTTAGGTGAGGACTTTTTTTATAAAATTGTCCCAGGGCCCCATCTGGCTCTCGGCGGCCCTGGTTGTGCTGTGCCAATTATAAGATAGATTCGTTAGTCTGTCATATATTATAAGAATACAATTGAATAGCATTCTCAACTAGCTGATTATTGACATTATTATTGTCAGTTAAGGTTAATTATTATGTTATATTTAATTTTATAATTTTTATTAATAATATTGATGCCTACTTTATCTTTAAAATATAACTAAGAAGACTGAACCATCAGTTACGTTACGTTAAAGATAAATACACTGTTTTTTTAGGTTTTAATTATTTTGACTTTTAATTTGTGATTTTATTTTTTTTTGACACAGAAATTGTTTCCTCTTTTTAAAATTAGTCATAATAAAGTTGTTTTCGTATACACTTCATTAACGCTCCATGATGCAACGAAGAAAGAAAGTGAAGTTATCTTGGTTAGATCAATCCGGCCGCATTAATGAAAATCCGGCCGGATTCAAAGTGAGACCGGATTGCAATCCCTACTTATCGTGGGGTCAAAAAACGTGATATCAAAAAGAATTGGGCAGTAGAAGAACCGACAAAAATTGGAACGATCTCTTGGGACTAAGATCGAAACCTGTAACTATCTGAGCAAGAACAGGGATCATTACCGGGCATTGCCGATTCAAGGAACACCTTATTAAAGATATTAGTAGAATCTAGTGAGTGCAGGTTCTGTGACGAGGAGGACGAAACCTCAGAAACCAAGGTCATTATATTTAGGAGCATACCAAATAGAAGCGGGCGATCTGCCCAGCTTGAAGCCATTCCAAATCCTACATGGAAGGGTCGTTAGAAATAACAAGAATATTCTCTTGCTGCCTTAGCCACAGAGGGGACACAATAGATACTTTAGGTCACAGCGTAGTAACACCCCATACATAATATACATATCTAGTGAAACTTAAAACAAACAGACGACCTAAAGGAGGATCTGCATGCGGCAGGCATATTTCCTTAGACGAATAGTGGTGGAATGAAAACTTGAGATTATTCTGTCGCAGTTAAAGCCGCGTACATACCGAAATTTCAACGCCAGCCAACAACATGTGAACTATATTGGAACGGGTTAGTTTTGGTGTGTACGGTGGCGGTGAATCGAATCGAACACTTTCCAATGGGAATTTTGGCGTTGGTTAGCGTTCGGTAGTCGAGCGGTACATCAAAGAGAAGCTTGGTTGTGTCTAGTTTAATGTGGTCTCCAATGCAACACTTAAAATCTGGTATGGACGATATTCTCAAATTCTTTCCATTGCTTTCCACTTCCAACGCCACGTGTCATTGGCATTGGTCAACGTTGGAAATTCGGTCTATACGCGGCTTAAACGCAAATGTGGATGGTTTAAATTCTATGGACAGATTTTTTCACTTTTTCAATATTTTTTTTTCATTTTGAGGTTTCAAAAAATTTTCATTGTTTCGTAAACGTCATTTTGAAAAATGTCTTTGGGAATTTCCAAATAATTTATATTCATTTTAAATTTTCTGTGTAATATCTGGTTCTGAGAGAGAAGTTTTGATTAAATTTATCTGTATTTAGGTTCTTTAGGTGTTTCATTTTTAAAATATTTAAGATATGTAACCTACCGCACCCAGGTACATTAATAATTTATTAATTCCATTTATTAAATATAATATTGCTTTCTTATTAAATTCAAAATCCTTCATTTAACGAAAAATCTCCCAGATAATTAAATCTTATTTACGACACCTAATAAATAATATCTATAACCATGTCCGTAAGAGATCCAATTTTCGTGCAAGTGTCAAGAAACCACCATAAAATATATTTCTTTTCACGAAGTAATCATCATTAAAACACTTAACTCGCTTATCTTTCTATTTTCGATGTTAAAACCGATTTTGACAATATTTTGACACACAAAGCTCTCAAGGCACATAATAAATCAGCCACTCCCTTTTCACCCAGATACGTTTTTCGCTGGGAACTAAGACACAGAGACGTCACAAAAAGCCATTAAAACTAGCATAAGAACTATGACCCAAAGGAGCTTGCTTTCATTCATTTTTTATTTGATGTGTAAGAATTTATTTTATTATTTTACATTAAATCAATCAGTTTATTATCTGTATCCAGTTATATAGTTTGTACCTTTCCTAAAACGCTCTTCCTAAACGACGTCTATCCTACAATACCTCCTATTTCCCTAAGGTGTCAACTTCTCGACGCCCAACGTCCTGCTATCCTACCTTTCTACGCTATCACTTCTAACACCACTTTAGTATTTCCTACCATTATATTCATCCCGACGCTCAACGTTCCAGACGCCCTGCCTCCTTACTTATCTACGTCTCGAACGCAGTAACATTCCGCACCATCTAAGTATATCCTACCTTACATTTATTTCGACGCCCGACGTCCCATCGCTCTACTTCTCGACGCTTGCCGCCCCTAAATATTTCCTTCATAATATCATTCGTCACGTCCTGCACCACCTAAATATTTCTACCGTATATCTGTCCCAATGCAGTACCGTATTAAATACCTTCCTTTCCACCACGACGCTAAACGCTTCAACGCTGCGACGTACCTAAATCGACGCCGTCACGACGCTAAATGAAATTAGTACATAATCTAATGTCTGTATTTTCAATGGAGAGTCAAAAGATTTATGTAACTTTCTTTGAGATATCATAGGGTTGTATTAAGTAATTTCAATAGAAAGTATAAAAATCATTATTTTAGAAATATACAGAGATGTGCTATCTTGGATAAATTGTACAAACCAAGATGGTAAAATTTAACAGTAAGTTTACAAACTGGTGGGTATACTGTTCGTTAGCTCAAGGAGGGACACCTATATGCTATGCCACCCATCCTACAACGTTTGAAACAAAGTATATGTGAAATCAACATAGTCAGGTAACCAAATGGTGAATTGGCGCTGTTCGTTACTTTCGTTGGTCATCACATCTATACTCGTCGAAATATTTACCTAAGAGGGTGCAACCTGTGTATATCTAGAATAGAATCAAATCAACATCAACACAGTAGTTAACCAATTGGCGAATTGGCGCTGTTCGTTAACTCCGTTGGTTGACAACCTAAATAAAATATATCTTGATAGCAAATAAACGTGGTCTGTGTTGGAACGGGACTCAAGTGAGATCTCAGTAAATAGTACAAATTGTAATATACTTTGCTAATTATTGCATCACATTTAAAGTATGAAAAATAAAAGAGTTTAAATATGAATTTGTATGTTTTATTTGTCATCGAATCCTGGTTTACCTTAATTAACATTATCACAACGTGGGTATATAAATTATCAATTAATTAACTAGAGAGAAAAGGCCAAATACAGTAAGTATATAATTTAAAGTAAAATAAACTTGTGAGGTAAATAATAACATTTCAGAGAGTAAAACAACGAACACAAAATGGGGTACCGGGGGGTGGGCCGTTACAGATCTAATTTTTAAAAATTATAATAACCTTTTATTAAAAATCTCTATTTTTGAGTGTAAGACAACTGAAATTTGTTATTTTAATTCCAGTTTATCTCCATTTTAGACACCGTCTGTTCTAAAACGGTCAGTTCAAATTGATTGCAGAGAATTAGGAAATAAATTTTATTATAGACGTTTATTAGTTTACAACAGACTTGAAACAGTTCACTATACTAACAATTTTATGGCTTCTCTATGCGGAAGCTAGAATAAATGAGTCACATGTATTTTGTAATATACGCTGTCAAATTTCTGAACTAATTCGATCGTTCAGTGTTGGATTCAAGAAGAGAGCCGGAAGATCTATTTAAAAAATATACAACTGAAACCCGTAACCGACAGACTCACTCAATTTGTATTGATGGAACAAATGGTTTAAATAATTACGGCTTTCATAAATACAAAAATGCTATTATTTAAACAATAATATTCACACAAATAATATATAGTGTGTCAAATTAAGTCGACACCAATTAGACAAACTGTATAAAAAGATAATAAGACGTAATTACTAATTAAATATTATTAATGTAATGAAGAAGGCACATAAAGCACCTAAAGATTTAAACTTTCATTTTAATTCAAATACCTACATTCAACCCAACAAGGCCAAAACCAGAAAATAATATTATCATCTCCCTTATTTTAAAAATAAATAAATAAATAAATACGCCTATGATGGACAAACACTTGAAGACGGAGGGATGTTTTGTTTTTTAGACTGGATTATTTATGAGACGAGGCCGAAATATAATCATTTATTTACAAATTAATATTTATTTTTGGCACTAAAAAAAACTGCGACGGAAAAATAGTGTGCAGGTCAAGACAAACAAACATCTACGAAAATCGATTTCAAATCAAGGGCGCGCCTATGGAGATAAAATAGGCAGTTTGTCCTTGGAAAGGAACCACTTATAGAAAAAAATTATACTTGGTTAAAATTTATTATTAATATCAAAAAACACCCACGATTCCAACTCCAACCTATTACAAGTTCGTGACATACAACGTGTTAAAATTGCAAATTGTCCATTTTTAAAACTGTCGCGCCACTTTTATTATAAGCCTAATCCATTTAACGGATATTTGAGTCCCCTAAATGCAAAACTCGGTATTTGACGAAATTTTCAAAAGTAATGTTTTGGCGCCATTCAATTTCTTATGTCAAACTCTAGCATTCTCCTTCTAAAATAAGATGCAAAACTTCTTATTTCTGCATTAAAAACGCTTTAGAAAACGAAGACTAGATGCAAAACTCTGTATTTGCCTTCACTTGTCAAATGCAAACCTACGTAATTGTAACTTGCCAATGGCCTAATAGTCACGTGATTAGGTGCACGGGCACGTAGACATTTTAATTAATTAATTTGTTGTTTGCTTACTTAGGGAAATTTTTTTTGCTTGTATGTATTTTATTACACATAATAAAAATGTTTTTTCTACGTTCATGCAAAAACAAAACTTTATTGAACTATATTTAGTGAAAAAACTGGTTCTTTATTGCACTAGCGCAATAAAAATTTTATTGCACTCATCTGTCATTTTACTACAGCGTTTTATGATCATGACAAACATAAATATTCAAATTAACGCCAAATATTTAGTCCATTTTCATTTTCTGTGTTACGTTTTAAAAACAATTGCATATTTTATATTATTTTCAATCATTTAATAAATAAATTAATAAAAAAAAATGTATTTTATTAAAAATGTCATTACAAATTATGAACACAAACGTAAATAAATGCCTCATACAAGAACACGGCGGCTACTATGATTTGGATAATACAACTGCAGTTCTATAAAACATTTTTTGGTTTTTGCATGAACGTAGAAAAAATATTGTATGCAACTCGTGCAAAAAGTGTTTATTGCACTCGACGTGCTGTCCAACTCGGCCTGACGGCCTCGTTTTACGTCGCGCGCAATAAACACTTACTTTTTGCACTTGTTGCATAAATAACTATTAATTTATATTTTTGTATCTTTATAAATAAAAATTGTAAGAAAATAAATGTTCTAAAATAAGACAACCATGCACTTATCGGTATTTGCAATTGTGAGTTGCAAAACTGGGTATTTTTAAAACATAAATGCAAAACTCGGTATTTTAATTTTAAAAGTATTTTTTTTTATTTTTGGTAGGATTTCGGAATGAAGAGCATAGTTATTTCAAAACAAAATCACTAGAGCCAACTAAAAACAAAATTTAAAACGAATACATATGTATTTTAATTACTGACAGCTTTTTGCCCTTCCTGAAAAATTTTATAACTAGCAAATACCGAGTTTTGCATTTAGGGGACTCATTTAACCGATCAGTTTTCGAAACCTTAAAACCGATTCTCTCACTACCTTTGTTTGCGTTGTAAAGTATGGAAATTTAATACATCTGAGACAATCTGAGAAAGTGTCTGCATGCGGCCGCATGTTTTCCTCAGACGATGTTGTACAGTAGTTTGCTGAAGAATTAAAAAAAAATTACGCGAGGTAAGAGCGCTGTGCGTAGAACAGGAATAGGTAGGTTTTTCAATTTTTCATTAAATTTGTTTTTACCTTGAGGGTTCAAAATTAGTTTTCATTATTTTGTAGGGGTAATATTGGGATTGTTTGGGGATTTCCAAGGAATTTATCATCCTCTTTTTTCTGGTATTTAACCGATCAGTTTTCGGAACTTTACAACCGATTCTCTCACTAATCCAATTTAATTTAACGAGAAGAATTTTAAATCATTAAGCACCAAAAGAGATTAAATTATCAGAAATTTGCAGAAACTTTTATAATAATTATATATTACAGTACGTATGTCCACTTTAAATATCTTAAAAAATTACAAAATAAGTAGTGTGAGATAGAAAAAAAACTCTTATATTTAGTTTTCTAGAAATTGTGGGCATGGGTTAACATTTCCTTGAGGGAGCTTTCCTGCGCAATCAACAAGAAAACCACAAAAAAAAAAACACCAAAAACTCTACCTCTAGGATGTCGAAACGAGTTTACTTAATTTTTCATATGTCATTATCAAGTTGTCATTACCTCATATCTCAAAACTGGTGACAGCTAGTTGATATAACTTTTACACATTATGTAGCAGATCTAAAATAAAGCCGACAAAACTTTAAAATAAAGGGCGAGACAGATATAAAGCATTTTTTTTTATTTTTGATATTAATTTGGAGCATATTCCAACGTTAAATTTAAAAATAAAATTTAATTTTTAGTAATCAGTAAAACATTGTTCTTAGAAAATATTTAAATCAAAGTATTCTGTAATTTGCAATTTCAATACTCTATGGCAGTGGTTCTCAAACTTTTTTGGTGACGGAACCTTTTTGAAAAGCGAAATATTTGACGGAGCCCTAAACACATTTCTAAAAAAATCTGAAAAATCATCCTTGCTCTAGCCTCTTGCCAGGTCCCTCCCGTTTATTTGCAGAGCCCCTACAACAAAATCCTCACATCCTTACTCTGGCCTCTAAAAAAAAAGGTCCCGTTGTAGCGATAGGTACTGCTTTTTTGTTATGGCTATTATTTTCTTCGCGGAGCCCTCACAAAGGTTTTGCAGAGCCCTAGGGCTCCGCGAACCACATTTTCAGTAACGCTGCTCTATGGACTCAACTATATTATGCAGTTGCTACTAAGCAAGTTATGTTACCACTTTGAGAAAATTGGGATTCTTTATGTGAAATCTGTAACAACTAGTGGTTATAGAAAAGTGGATTCGGAATTATTGGGAAACCCAAACATTCTTGGCAGATAAGCGTAACAACTAGTTGCTGAGAAAGAAACGTGAGCCCTTGGATTATAAATAATTTAAAATACCAAGGAATTAATGAAATTAGTGGTAGTTATGTATCTTGATAGGACAATAGGAACTCAACAGAAGCAAATAGGTATATTATTTTTTAAGTAAAACTTCATTCTGCAGTAATCTGTACCTGGAAAAATCCTTGTGCCGCCCATGATTTAAATAATAATTTTTTTTTTAAATCAGTAAGTTAGGTTAACAATGTATTGTTACATCCTCGTAACTACAACCAAAAACAGAATGTCGATGTGAAACACAGCAACACTGCTTAGTCAATGACTAATCGCTTGCTAAAAAAAGGCGCACTGCAGTCTTCTATTTGTGTCCCTGCTTTGTTTGTTTTCTCGCTCGCCCGCAAAGAAAACAAAATATTATAAAATCATTAAAGATACATTAAAGGCCACCCAAGAAAAATAAAGGAAACATTAAACACATATGATGGCAAGTGTAGGCATCACGTGGTCTGTTGAAATAGTAGGCATAGCAGCGTAGATAATAATAAATATGATACATAATGTCATATATAGAAAATAAGGCGGCCGAGTGATAATTATTAGGTCTATTAAAATATTTCTAACATTGTGTGCATAGATGGTGACAGACAGGCCATATTTATATCTATTACCTGTATCATTCGGATTTATAATTAATATTGTAGGTATATAAAAAGAACTACTGAATTTTCTGATATTAAAATAGATGGGTCAAAGTCACAAGTTTTTTCTATAAATTATAATATTATCATAACACCCAATACTTTTATTAGTCATTACATTCAAGTAATCAATAAGGAAAGTAGAAATCATGATATTTTCAACTTCGTTTTCGATGGATTTTTAAGTTTTGAGGTCCCTCGAATAATTTTTAGGATATTTGAAATATTCAATTGAAGAGTGTATATTTTTCTGTTACTTATTCGAACAATTGTAAGTCCATGTACTATTTAATATTCTTAAAATTCGTGTCTCGATATGTTTTGGTATTAGGAAAAGGTAACATGAGAAGGTGCTTCGGCGCACAGCTGGTTGTTGATATTTTTTTTGTCAGCGTTTTCGGCCGCACTTGAAATGATCACAATAAAGGCACTGATTTATGATTATTTAGCCATGGTATGGATTTCGAGTGTTTTAAGTTACTTGAAATTAAATAGATTCATTCTGTTATTTTAGCGTTTCAGAAAGGTGCTGTTCAGTAGTTATAGGTGCCGTTTGTGAAAAGCTTGATTTATTGTGAATTGTGGGTGATAGGATTTGTAGGTGAGATTTATCACTGAGTGTCCTTTTTCTTTAGTATTTGAGATTTTAGATAAATGCCTTTAATATTTATTGATATTTAATTGTTGATTAGATTATAAAGACAACTGTTTGAATACTGATTTAATAATTATTCGTGCGCACATAAAAATGATATTTGGAGCGAACAATTGCGCGTTTAATCCCTTTTGTTCATTGCACGGCTCTGATTTCGACCTTCGGGGTCAAGCTCTATGTCGTGCGTTTATCCCTTCATACTCATTGCACGCTCAGTACTAGTAGAAATGTGGGGCGTATCGCGTGTCTTAATCCCTTTACGCCATAAGGGTAGTAACTAAACAGGGGTCACGTCGCGCGTTTTATCCCTTCGTGACCATATTTCATACTCCTAGGTACTATGCCTTAAAAATTAAATAGACAAAACAGTAATAAGTACATTGCGTGTCTTAACCTTTGTACTTGGTGATTGTTCGAATAATTATTGAGATAATAAATAAATGATAAGATAATAAAAGATTGAGATTATAAATAAGATGATAAATAATTATTAAGATAATAATAAAGATAATAAATAATTACTAAAGTAATGTTCACGGACACTCACGAGTATTTTCTTCTTTATAGGAAAACCCGACTATGTGCATAAAATGGACAGCGCCTCGACCATCAATCAAAACATTCTGACACCTGTTATTTTTTTATATTGTTTGGTAATTATATAAACATTTATTAATTTGTCTTTTGTTCTTTGTTTACTAGATTAAAGTTTATCTTTTTTTCACCTTCTTACATAATATTTGTTATTTCTGTTTATGTTCTAACAATTCTTATTCATTATGTAATGTCTTTTGGAAAATAAAGGTTATTATTATTACTACTAAGTGTATGTGTATGTACTCAAAAATGTATAAAGAGAAAAACACCAAATTATAAATTAAAGCTTTAATTCATGCGGCGATGGGCTGATTAGATTTTGGGTATAGTTGGAGAAGTGCAGATTCTGTGAGAAGGAGGACAAAACCTCCATTCACATTCTAATTGAATGTGAAGTACTCCTGAATACAAGGGCACTATACCTAGGAGCACATCAAATAGAAGAGGGAGATTTACCTAACTTGAAGCCACTCCAAATCCTACATTTCCTTGAGAAGGGTCGTTACAGGCATTGAGACATTTCCTTGCTGCATTAGCGACAGAAGGGGACACAATAGATCTTTTAGGTCGTAGTCTATTAACACCCAATTCCGAACATAACATAGTTGGAGAATCTGCGAGTACTTTATAGGGGGTCGTTTTTTGAATTTAAAGTATATTTTTGTTATTTATGATTGAAGAAAATGGCAAAATTCAAGTTTTCTTAATATTTTCGTTGGCAATAAAAATATGAAAAATATTTCGAATAAAATGTGTGGAAAAATGTGTATCATTAATTCATATTCTAAACAATTTTTGCTTAGATAGGCCGTACTCAATATGTTTGAAGACTCTACTGGAAAGTCATGTTTTGGAAATATCATATATTTTTTTTATTAAATATGCATTAAATCTGTATGATTTTTCTTTAGGACGAGGGAGGTATCAGGCAACTAATTTCCAAAATTATAGAACATAATCTGGGGCGTAGTGACGCCATTGGATACTTGTCTCCTATTAGCAAGGAATTTTACCAGGAATGTTTCATGATGGAATATTAAATATTGCGAAACTAAACAAGATACAAGTATGACAAAAATTTAAAAATGCTAAAGTAACAGGAAGGCTGAAGGAATATAGCACCATACTGACAAGGGAGGGGGAAAGGAAAGGGTATATTATATGCCGCGTTTGAGAATCCACATCGGATGCATTTTTTACATCTCGAGCGTTTTTTTATCCACATCGGACACATCTGTCCCATTACATTTACGTATACTGAATCACGTGATCAAAGATTTTTACATCTCAGATGCATCCGATGGATTCTCAAACGCAGCAATAGATGTTTATCATTGTATTGAGTAAATGGCACCACAAGGTGGAGCTTATTTCAAATTAGCAGTGAGGATAGGAGCGGTAATGTAGTTAACATTTTTAAGCCCACAAATTAAATATTAAAAATTTATAAAATAAAAATGTATTTTAATTAGTAAAAAAATTAATAGATAAAAAAAAAGATTTACATGAAATTTTGCACATTTTTTGAAAAAGTTACCAGTGCTTTTCTGCAAATAAAAATCCCATTTATCTAGAGTATGATATGTTATTCTAGTCCAAGATCCGTAGGTAAGGTCGACCTTCACCCATCTGTTTAATGGATATAGGTTTTTTTTATTAAATAAAATGTTTTTAAATATACCTCAAATGGGTTACCTAAGAAAATACGGTCTCGGCCATTATTTACTTTCCTTTCTATGTACAGATCAGGAAAGTATAGGAATTATGATAAAGGTTGCTTATAGATTCTCTATTATTCTCTATTATTTTGTCCCTATACATGATTTCCCTAAAATGGACCTAGTTCGAGATATTTGAGGAAAAGTGCAAATTTCGAATTTTGAAGATAACTCAAAAACGGATGAAGAGAAAAGCACCAAATTTTAAACTTAAGCTTTAATCCATTCTGCAGTGAGCAAATTAAAGTTTGGGCATAGTCGAAGCATCTGGGGATTACAGGGTGTCGTTTTTTTTACTTTAAGAAAATAAATAGTCTGGACCGTATTTTCTTAGGCAACCCATTTGCGGTATATTTATAAACATATTTTATTTAATAAAAAGAAACTTTCATCCATTCAACAGATGGGTGAAGGTCGACCTTACTTCGGATCTTAGACCATTCCTGAATATTGCTTGTCTACACCAGATATACTGGAAAAACTTGTATTGCGTAATGAACCAATATTGTAATTAGACCTTGAATTAGTCATTACACAATGTAATGACACATACACCACAAATGCCAAAATTGCATACCAGAAGGGTGTAAGTGGGGATACTTATACCACGTGACTACCACGGCACTAATAATAATAATCATAATAATCTCGCTAATTCACCTCCTTACCAGTGAATTTCGACCCCTGAACCTGACAGACCTTGTGCGTGAAAGGGGATTATTATTATTATTATTTGCAGTGGCGCTCCGAGGGAGGCGACTTAAAGATGATTTACTGTGCCATTTGACATACAGGTGAGAAAAATTCGGAAAACCTCACCTACCATCATGTGAGTCAGATTCAAAAAATCCTCTCAAAATAAAAAAAATACAATAAACTCCCTTTATAAAGAATTGGGATAGTACGTGGTGTCCAAGTAAGAAAGGATGCCGGCCATATCCAAGGAACTATTTCTCGAACAGATTCAAGATTTTTTTAACACGTGTTTCCTAGAAATCGCTGGAAAAATTATTTTCAAGTTCCTAACTTCGCCGCTAGGGGTCTTAATGCTCATGGCGTCTGATTAAAACTGGATAAAAAATGCAAAAATATGAAAATTGTAATCAGAGCAAAATTTCACTCAATTTAGTTACCCACTCGTTTATTTCCAAAAAAGTAGGATAGATTTAGAATGGGGACTGATCCACACAAAAACGGATCTAGGAAGCATTAAAAAGCCACATACATACTAGTTTAACTGTTTATCTTTGATCATTCGCCATGTGAAGTGAGCAAGCAGAATAGCTCCACCCGGATATTTAGCATCGGGGTGGTCGAAACCCACCAAATGGTAACTTTCAAAAATGGGAGCATCTAGAGACACCTCTCAGCGACATTATTAACCTGCAGCTGAGAGACTGGCTGTCCTTAAATACATCTCAACAGCAACCAGGTTTCTGATGGGTTGAGAAGCAGGTCCTATAGGCCCCTGGAGGGTGCAAAATGGGCCTAGTAAGGCATCAGTGATATGGAGCAATCCACCCTCTCCATTTTACAGATACATATCATTCATAAGCATTGTGCCATCTAGTGGCGAAGTTAGAAACTTGAAAATAATTTTTAGCGATTCCTGATGACACTTTTACAGACTGTATCCTACAGTCGACTACCGGCGTCCTTTCTTATTTGGACACCTGGTACACAAGCACAGCGAAGGAAATGATAATAGAACTATTACAGTGTCATAACTGGGTCATAACTCATAAAACACACACCAGAAATCTGGAGTCCAAATGAACTGGAGCTCGCAAAAGAACCAACAGAGAAGATTGCCAGATTTCCAAAAAAGTGCTGGACTACTATGAATTGAAATTGACAAGTAACTTATTTGAATATTAACGGGAATTGACGGACCTGATATTTTAAACAAAAGACTGCAGCCTAGTCTTTGGATTTACTTTTAATATTTTTGATGCACGAGTTTTTAATAACAATAAAGCACACATTTCAAAATGAAAACTTCATTTGACAGTAATATTTTACCTTGACTGGTGCTCGTATATACAGAGCCATAAAAAAGGAGAAATATTTATAAAGAAATCAGCGATAACTCGTAAACCAGCTAATCAAAAATATCTAAAATTATTCTTTTGAATGTGGGTTTTAGTGCTATTTAATAAATCCAATAATAGAATTTTTCTCTAAAGTAATTAGGGAAGCCAATAATTGACCCCATTTAATATAACATGGGATTTCCTATGTCCCGTTCGACGATGCAACAGTATTCCAAGAGCATGGCTAACAAATCAGGACCAATACCCATAGAGCAGGAAAATCACCCCAAACAGCTCTCCATCAATTAGTAAAAAAAAATTAGAAGTGAAGAAAGAATTGTACATTGTATCTCACAAAATAAAAAGAACAAATGTTGTGAGATACAAAAGATATTCTTTCTTTACATTTAAATTTACCCTCAACTCAAATATGTCTACTCCCCTTGTCAATGAGTAAAAAAGGTAGAGAAAAGAGTAGAAAATGATGGAAAACAGGTAAGGTTAGAAGCTTCTTTGGATATTTAAGGAGCAATATTTGATCATATTTCATAAAATACTTCGTATTAAATTTTATGCAATTAATTTATTTACAGTTCCATTTTACAAAATATTAAAATTGCTTAAAATGCTAGTAAAAAGGTTTTCCTACAACCATATAGGAAAGGGACACCTATTGCTCTACTTAGTTCTATGGAAAGCGGTCCATATCACACATCAACTTCCGTATCAGCTGTCAAATATTTCAAATGCATTATTTCTATTTTTATTTATGTAATATCTATATTAAAATTAAAATCTATTTAATGATTAAATTGATCTACTGATTTTTATACCTGGACTGTAGATTTATTTTGAACAATTATTATTACAATAAATTAAAAAATAACTGCTCATAATATTTTTTGCATAAGGCTTTATAGCGCAGATAGCTAGGCGTTCAATTCCCGATAAAACATTTTGTTTATTTTGGAAATACATTAAAATTTAAATAATTATGTATTATAGTTGTTTATTTATTTTAAATCCATTTTATTTATATATTTTTCAAAACTAAACCAATGAAAAATATTACTGCATTGTATTATTTTTTGTACCTAATATTTGTCTTTATCATTTTATGAAAGTGTTTATAAATAAAATCGCAATGTTTTTAATTTTGACCAAACACCATCTGCAAATCATGTTCAGGTTCAAAACCAATAAGGCAAATGAAAATAAATTGTAGAACCGGTCACATCTTGGATTAACTTTCATAGCCAGATTTTCCGATTTAACATTTTTTTTTTGATATTTTATAGTCGTAGGTAAAATAAAGTACATCACTTGTGCAAAAACGTCGCGCTCGTAATGTAATATTTCAATTGTTATTGTCAACACATATTCATGGAAAAACTCACCGTTTTTAGGAACTGCTTTATCAAAACCAGCCATAGTTTGAATATAGTAACTTTGATCCAGATCCCAAGCTTTCTGAAATACAAAATAATTCACAGTAAATTATTGACTTAAAACATTAATTACAATAATTTATTTTCTAATATTTCTTTTTTAATAAAATGAAAAGTTTTTTAGATATTAATTACATAGAGCTATTCAAGTGATGAAGATACCGTTATTGAAATTAAAAATGGTCAAAACAATGAGAAATGTTTTTACAGACTGGCCAGAAAGAATAAAGTGGCTCATATTTGAGTGATGAACTAAAAGAGATTTCCAGGAACGAGATATTAGACCTACTAATCGAATAACATTCTGTAGCACAGCAGATGATGCAAATTAATAATTAAGGACCAGATTATAACATTTGTAACTTTAGAAAAAATATTAAACGTTTCTTTTACTTATAGTTTTGTATATTGAATAGTTAAGGGCCAGTACTTTGTGAGCTGATTAATTTAATAGACAATCAAATTTTGACAGAGAATTTCGGTAGTTTATGCAATGATTATAACTTAATCATGTTTTTAATGTGGGCGACATCTTTGTTCTGTACACAAATGTCCTAACTCTAGACCATCGCGACCATCGTTCTCAAATCTTCAAATATCTCTATACCGCATCGGTGTATTTGAGAAATGCATTGATGCATACTGAGCTTATATCTTATCGTACATTGAAAACTTAACTCACGCAAAGTAATACTCTAAAGCCTTGTTCAGAGTAGGAGCGTCGGCTGTCGCGATGCATCGAGCGACGCGTCGTTGGTAAACAACCTAGTGTTATCAAACGCATACGTTCAGAGTGAGAGCGACCAGCGATGTGATGCGCTGAAATATCAATCACGCCACTAGACGCAACGCTATCGCATCACGACGCCCGACGCTCCTACTCTGAACAAGGCTTAAGTCGCCATTTTGATTATACTGCCATCTTAGCTTTGTTTATAAGTTATGCGGTTAGTAAACATTAGTAAGTTGTATATCACAGCACGTGTATTAACGGTTTAGATCATTTCCATAATATTCATTATTCAAAGATTTTAGTGTTAATTTATTTAATAACTTGTTTTTTTTGAAATCATAAATTATATTGAATATTTGAGTGAGTAATACAATTATTAGTACTTGCCAAATTTTCATCTTATTTTATGGCTATTGTATAAAACATATTTATTTATTTTTTTAACAGAATAATTTTACATTATACGAATTTTTTTCTAAAGTCTTTTCTTCGTATCTTAATTTCATAATTTTCATTCATAGTTTGTAGTTGGCGGTATTTATTTCATTAAAAAGGGGTGTTCACTAACCACGTGACGTAATGCACATAAGCTGTCCAAAACGGTACCTTCTAATAACAGGCCCTGTTGCAATGCCATGTAACAGTAAAATCTATAGTCAGCTAAACCTAGGTGACTTTGTACCCTACTAACCCTATATGAAACAACCCCATAAAAGCTGTTCGTTATTATGTGCCGTCTACTTTATCATTTCCAAACTAGCCGATGCAAACAATAGCAAGTGAGTTTGTCAACATCAAAAGGTTTCGACATGTTCTGAAACTCAAGTCTGTTTACTGGAAACGGTCGTGTTGTGTAGTCTAAATTTAGAACCAAATTGGTATAGGTAAGTAAATAACGTTTTTTTTTATAGATAAGTAATTTATTTTGAAACGCTGAATAAATTTATATACTTAAGTATATTTATTAGTGGAATATATATTATATATCTGTGTATCAGAACCAGACTAGGTTAAGTCCAAGTATTGTCATTTTTAGGTTTCTATGATGTCCCATACATCTTTTAAACTACTTTTATATGTATCTTAAAAGGTAAATATAAAAATATTAATAAAATATTGAAAAAATTTGTTCTGACTTCTTCGCGACAACCAGTGGAAAATAGCCGAAAACAAAACTGAAACAAAATGTAGTCCGCTTGAGGGAAACAAGAGTTCTGGATTTGTTTTTCAAGTTCCACAAAACACGAACAAAACATAAGGTTTGTTCCAACACGCGCGAAAATCGTAACATTACCGTACAAATCGTGCGCTCTACCCAAAAATTGTATACAGCGCATGATTTGTACGGTAATATTACGGTTTTCACACGTGTTGGAACAGACCTATTGACTCAACTGTCCGTTTAGTGGAAAACCGTCTTTAGAGATAATTTATAATTTTGTCAAATTTTCTAAATTTGATGTATGCTAAGTAGACACTTTTAATACGATTTTTGTGCTATTCCCTTTTTTTCTATGTTCCACTGAAAGGGTTGATTTTACTCTTGGACCTACAAGGTACCTACTATGTAACACTAAAGTAGAAGTATTTTTTATTTGTTCAAATGGCTTGGGAAAATAAGACGCTGACTTCACATCAGACTTTCCTTTTTTCTTCTCTCTTTCCCCAACTCCGTGATAAAGAACAAACTGAGATGATTAAATGCTGTAGTTTGAGGAAATACATTTTTAATACAAACAAGGTTAGCAAACCCATGTGCTGTAAATGTGAAATGGACAAGAAAACGTTAGTATATTATACGAAATCTAAGTCTGTCATTATAAAATTATTAAACAGTGCGGACAGAAATATTGCACATATCGATTCAAAACAACCAAGAGAAACACTATAAAGCAGCTAAGTCAGAAACATGTGGCTTGGGAGAGACAGCTGTCAGGATATGATACAGAAATGGAGAATGTTTTATATACCAAGAGTAAGTCCATAAACTATAAAGGAAACAGTATGCAGTGTCTCGAGTATCTATATTGGTAACTCCCTTAATATAAGAGATTGAGATGTTTTATTAAAAGTAATGTAGTTTTTAAGGTATTTAAAAAAAAAGCTGATATCGTTTTTGTTTAATGAGGGCTTGACCGTTAATTTGACGTTCCAAAGCATTACATGCTTAAGGCTCTTTTTAATTATTTTTATTATTTTTTTTTGTGTGTGTGTCATCGGCTTCAACTGCTCTGGTTATTTCGCCTCGTGTTCTGTGTAGACTTTATTACTGTTTTCCAGCGCGACTTTAGGATCAGCACTGTTAATTAGAACCCAACAGTGAATGGTCGAGTGGGGAATCTTACCAAGGCATCAGAATTAATTTTAAATAATTAAATTAAATATAAAAATTTCGGCCAACAACGGTGGGATTCGAACTTGGGATCCTTGGATCCGCAGCCAGAGACTCTACCTCTGAGCCACCCACCCCTTACTATTATTATTACAAACAAATTAGGGCTGAGGAATGAATCCTATTAAGCCCAAAATTACAAAGTTCAATAACAAAGACAATTATTAAATAAGTAATTAGCAAATAACATAATGCAAACAAAGCACTAAAAATAAACTTTTAGTTTTCCTTAAAGAAGTCATCGAGTCAGTTTTTGAATACATTTACTGGCTGTGCGTGAACAACACTCGAGGGTAAATTATTCCAAGTATAAAAAACTCTATTACAAAAAAGTTTTGGCGGGTACGTTTTTTAAAATTTTCTTTGCTCAACTTATACTCATGTCCACGTAGCCGCTCATCTGTATTCCGTGGGAGTATACTATAGAGGTTGGATGAAAAAGTACCATGAATAATTCTGTAAGTCACAATTAAATCACCTCTTAATCTTCTGTGGGCAAATGAACACAAACTCGCCATGTTAAGCCATTCTTCATACGATGGTCTGATTCTGCCGAAAAGTATTTGAGTAGCATAGCGTTGAACATTTTCCAATCTGTTTTGATCAGAAACCAGATCAGGACACCACGCAGGTCCGACATATTCCATCAACGGTCTAACGTAAGTTGCATAAAGTTTAGAAAATGTTTGAAAGTTCACACACGTGAAGGACTTTTTTAATAGGTAGAGCATTGAGTTCCAAAGTTTACATACCGCTGATATGTGCTCTGACCTTGTTAATGAAGAGTTTATAATGAGTCCCAGGTAGTTATAGGAGTTCACAGTTGCTAACGCACTACCGTTTAGATAATAGTTCACACACAGATTATTTTTTCCTATATGCGTGTTTAAAGGAAGTAGCCAGGTGTCACACCAGTTTGAAATAGTTTCAAGGTCTTTTTGTAGCTGGGTAGAATCTGTTATAGGATTAGATCTGCAGCGTATACCAAGAATAGTAATGGCCATATGACAGAGCCTTGAGGAACACCATTTAGAACTGGATACTCTGACGAGAACATATATCTAACTTTTACCTTGAAGATGCGATTTGACAGCGAATTCCAGCTTTTTCCAACTTATAAAGCAATTTCTTTTTGGGAAAACGGCCGAAGGCTTTAGCGAAATCAAGATATACGACATCGACATGCCTTATTATTGTCCACAGACGTAATCCAAGATAGATTCCATTTTACAGGCAATTGGGACGAGGCTTATTGGACGATAGTTGGATGGACAGAGTTTGTCAACCTTTTTAAAAATAGGTGTCACCGAAGCAATTTCCACATTGAAGGAAATGTGTGAGATGTAAAGAAAGATGTCATAATAATGGATAGAGGTAAAGCCAAATAAGATGCGAATTCTTTTAAAAGCATTGCGGATAAATTGTCAATTCCAGGTGAGGAATTTGATTGATTTTTTGAGATTTTCATTAACAATTGCAGATGAGAATTCGACATTACATAAAGAAGTTGCTGGTCGGGCATCGTGACTAACTGGGATGTCGCATGTGGGTTCTAAGGAAATTACTTGTGAAAAATGGTTGGCCAGAGCTTCAGCTGTTTCTTGATCATTACTACATAAGATTCCATCCGTTTTTTTAAGAAGCGGGACTGATATTAAGGAAGCATCTTAGTTGATTAAATAGCTTCTTAGGGTTATCGCTCTAGCGATATATTCTTCGTATTCTCTTCTTGCGTTATCAATAACATTAATTAAATCGTTTGCGAAACGTCGATGGTAAACAAAATCATCATGTCTTTTGGTTGCTTTAAATTTTTTCCACATATTTTTCTTATGTTTAATTAAAGTTAAAAATTGTCCATTGATCCAGGGTTTTAATTTGTTCTGAGGACATTTTTTGTTTTTTGTTTTGGCCTTCATAATTTCAGATATCTTGGTATGAAATAGTGTCCACATATCTTCTACTAATACAGTACTTCTAAAAAAGCGATTCCAATCAATTTCGGAGAGGACTCTCTTTACGTTATTAAAGGGGTTAGGGGGATTAGGGGTTTCTATGTTAAACTGCATATTAAATATAATAACGCCATGGTCAGATAAACAAATAAGAAGTTTGTCGTCATTTGTTAATATAAGGTCTAGAGTTGAAGGTTCTTAATTTAAGCGAAAGCGGGTAGATTCGTATATAAGTTGTTCAAGATTGGAATCTATAATAAAATTTACAAAGTGTGAAACAGAGTTTTGCGATACTTCAAGACCTGCAGTAAGTGACCAGGAAATTTCTGGAAAGTTGAAATCCCCAACCACCACAAGATTGTCATGAGGAATAGATAGGTTTGAAAGTATCATAAAAAGCTGTTGATCGTTTTCTAGAGAAGTTTTCTTTGGAGGACGATATAAACATACCAGAGTGGTTGAGAAGATGTGTATGATAGTTTTAACGAAATTAAATCTATATTGGGAATGTTGATATCTAAGGCGGTGACAGAGTAAGTTGAAGTGATGGATGAGGCTAAGTAGATGCAGACCCCTCCACAAACATTATTTGCTCGGTCACTTCTGTAAATTGTAAATTAAATTAAAAGTCTATTCTAACCAGGATTCGAACATACGTGCCTATTGATTCATTTTTAATAGAGATTATTTATCGTATTAGTTGTTGTGTTAGTCTGTTGAGAACTACTTTATCTTCCAGGAATCTGGTGATTTGCCATTTTTTTCTTGCTTTCCTTTTCTTATTTATTAGTCCTTTTATTTCTCTAGGGTATGAATTGTCTACGTTTTTCCTGTAATATCTGCAGTTCCTTGACGATTGCTGTATGTTAATGACAATTTTTTCCAGCTCGTACTCTAGTTGTTCCTTTGTTCTTAGTAGTGTACTTAGCTCAATTTTATTACTTAATTCAGCTTTAAAACTTACCCAGTCTGCCTTTTTATTACACAATGTAGGTCTATTTTTTTTTTATTATATTTTCACTTAGTATTATTATCACCGAGGAATGATCTGAGTGTAGGTCAAAGTTTTATTCTATTTTAATAATAGTACATGGAAATCGTACCAAAAAAACAAGTGTTGCCTTACGTCAAATGAGATAGTTCTGATTTTTTTATAAATTGGTAGTGATGAAATGGGTAATGACAAATCCAAGTTTTCCACCTCGAAAGCCCTTTGGATCACAGTTAATTACTTGAAAATTCATTAAAAGTTAGAAATTTTTTCCATTTTTGTCAAGTTTTACCTCCAAGGACATACGTTGCGGCAAAAGTTACTAAGGACGCTTTTTAAATAGACTAAATTTGCAATTAAATGAGAATAATTTGATTTTGGTAGGCCAAATAGTTTTTAAGATCTAAAATTTGCAAAATTAAAAAAAAAAGAATGCATGAAGTTTTTTTTAGTTTTTTTCCCTAAGTAGTGGGTTTATTGGAAAAGTTACTTTTTTCTAGTTATTAAAGTCCACTAAATTCCCAATAAAATGAGACCAATTATGCGTCTTTTGGAGAAATTGGTTCCAGATATCGTCAGCTTAACAAGCAAATGTAAGTCCAAATATATTAAAATTTAAGACCAAAGGTAATAAGTCTCATAAAATTATCCTTTCAGTTTAGTTTCTAGAAAATAATACATAATAAGTCACCTTACTACCTTTTTTTAATATCCACGAAGTTTTTCAGTTAAATTATTACGACGCAACCACTAAAACGGTTTTTTCAGTATCTTGTAAAATTTATATTTTGGGACTTAGGGACATTTACATGTTAAGCCGACGATATGTCCAATACTTGCAAAATCACTACGGCTCAAATATAACTGCAGTTTTCGATGGTTATCCGTCTGACGCATCAGACAAAAATACCAAGAGCTCTGAACGTCTGCGTAGAGCTCTAGCAACGTCCTCTCCTGATATTATATTCGATGAAACCATTGCTTCAGTTGCTCAGGACAAGTTCCTATTGAATGACTGGAATAAAGTTAAACTCATTGACATGCTGAAGGTTCACCTGGAGAACATTACAGAGGAAGATGCTGATAGGTTAATAGTAACCACAGCCATTTTCGTATCCTCTTCCTACGAAGTAGTAAAGATCGTCGGCGAGGAAATAGATTTGTTGGTCTTACTTTGTGGTTTGTCACGAGATTGAGGAGACCACATCCTTCTAACAAACAGTCCGAATAACAATATTATATTTGTAAAATGAGGGAGAGGAAAAACCCAGATGTCACCTACTCGACAAATTCCTTTACGCAAATATCACAACCTGGAATAGCACTGTTCCTTCATACGTTTAGTGGTTGTGATACAACATCAGCACCTTTTGGCCAAGGAAAGAGGAAATTTCTATCGACAATAAAAAAACAGTCACGCCTCGAACACAACGCAGAGGTTTTCTTAAGCTTCAATGTTACATCTGAGCAAGTTGCCGACGCAGGAGAGACCTTCCTCGTTTCACTTTATGGTGGCAACAGAGAATAGCAAAATCTCAGCGATCTTCGCTTCCAGTTGTTCACTAGGCCGGTAGTTAAGCCCAACATGAACCTCGCCAGATTGCCTCCAACCAGGGATGTTGCAAGATTTCACTCTCTGCGAACATACCACCAGGTGAGAATAAGTTTTTTGCTTATATTCCTTTCTGCTTCAGACCACATTCTTTACACATGGTTCCTTATTTTGTTGTTGATTTTGTTTCAGATACAGAAGTGGGCTGCTAAATATGATTTTCTGTAACTGCAAAAAAGGTTGTATCAGCAGTTGTGGTTGCAGGAAAGCAGGACTGAATTGCTTGGCTGATGTGTGACGACATTGATGAACCATTCATTGATGACACACATTTAAATGACAATTTCGACCTTCCTGAGCAGTTCGATGAAGAAATTCTACCTCAGCAAGCTGCCTCCAAGAGGTGTACTGTGGATTCAGAGGACGAGCTTGGTCCATCAAAAATATACAAAAAATGTGAGTAATAACTATCTAACCGTGCTGTACATAAAATATAATGAGGCGTTTCATTACATTTTTCATAATAATGTTTAAATTAGTAAAATGTTTATTTTAAAAAATTATAACTTCATTTTGCAAACCCTTCATAATTGTTTACTTACCTCAACAACTTTGAACAGCTGTGTCTCAGTAACTATCAGGTGTAAGTTGCCATAATTAGTCTCATTTTGTTGGGAATTTACTTTACTTTAATAACTAAAAAAAGTAACTTTTCCCATAAACCCACTCCATAGGGGTAAAAATTGTTGAAAACTAAAAAAAAGTAATACTTTCTTTTTTTTTTAATTTTGAAAACTTATAAACTATTTGGCCTACCGAAACCAAATTATTCTCATTTCATTGCAAATTTAGTCTACTTAAAAAGTGTGCATTGTAACTTTTGTCGTAACACAGGTCCTTTGTGGTAAAAATTGACAAAAACTGAAAAAAGTCCTAAAATTTAAAGAATTTTTTAGTATTTAACAATGATCCAAAGGGCTTTCGAGGTGCAAACTTTGGATTTGTCATTACTATCTCATTACTACCAACATATAAAAAAATCAGAACTACCTCATTTGATGTATAGCAAAAAATACCAATTCCATGGACTATAAAGATTCCGGGTATTTTTCTAGTGATGTAGAAGTCAAGTAAGTCAGGTATTTAATTTCTGTCGGTTGGCCAATAGGTTGGTTTTCCTGTTGACTGTTAGCCACATCCAATTTCACTTGCAGCTGTATGCGATTCCTTACTTTTGATGGTTGTTAATTTCGAGCCCTAAATGATATTTTTGGTATTAAAATTACCTCCCTAGATAAAATTGTCTCCCATTTGTCGTAAAAGTTCTCTGTAATTTCCCTTTTAAAATTATGTCATGGTGGGATATATACTGCTCCGACTGCAAAACTGTATTTATTCGATTTTATGTTAACTGCTGTTACTTGTATTTCTTCAGTTCCTATTTTGTTCTCGTCATAATGGTTAATATTTTCTTTTATTATTACGGCGCTTCCACCTCTAGCGTTATCCGACGATGCATAAATACTATAGACTTTATATCCTTTAAATTGTATATAGTTTTGTTAAATGTGTTTCTAATATTAGACAGATTCTATATTTTCTTCTATTAGGAACACCTGTAGCTCGTCTTGATGGTCATTGGCATTCCATGTTACAATAATTATTAATTATTTACGCTCCATTAAGGATGTCTAGACGTTTAGGGTTAGGTAGCCTCCTCTAATCTGGTAATTCTGTCTAGAATTATATTATGCATAGTCATTATTTGGTTCGTTAAAGATTCATTTTCAGTTTGATTAGGTCTGTTATTACTATCCACATTTGAGTATGTCAAATTTGCTATTATTATTAATAGGTCGTCTGGTTAGGGTACTATTTCTATTGTGGTTAGTTTTGCTTACCTAGCCTCTTCTGTATTGTTTCTCTTTTGCGACTTCGCATACTCTATGTGTTTGATTACAATTTGCGCATTTTGGTGGTATACTTGCCAGCTTATCACACTCTCCTGTAAGGTGGCTTTTGCCACATTTAACACACACTGGTTGCCTGTTACAAAAATGTTTAGTATTCTCATGTCTTTGGCACCGTTTGCATTGGGGTATCAATTTTGGGCTTCTCACTGGCTCAATTTGGATTATTAGGTTTTGTAATGTCTTAATTTCATAAATTCTTTTAATGTCTTCACTGTTTTGAAATGTTAACATGAATAGCGGCAATGGCTTTTTGCAGTTCTTATGACTTGATTTCCTCTTTCTTCTTTAGTTTTTTTTTCGTTGGATATTAAGCACATCCAAGATTTTAAATCCACTGTGCTTTAATTCTTCAGCTATATCTTCTGGCTACATGTTACATAAATTAGTACTTTTTCCTTTTCTCATTTCGTTATAATTTTTTAGGTATGTTAGATAAGTTTTTTTTAAATTAATTTAGGTAAAAACAATAGCGCTATTTTATTAAGGCATTGTTTCTTTCGGGCGCTGTCTTCGAGCATATATATTTCATAGAGTCCGCATTCAACAGAGTTTGTTTGGGTTATGCGGGGAAATAGGTAGACACTATTTTCAGTGTCGCATCAGTTTTACGGGGTTTGTAATTAATATAATTAATAAATTTGATACATACCTTTAAAATACTTTAAATTATGCACATATTTTATAAACTTGCCTTATTTAAATAGGTATTTAGTAATAGTAAACTATTATTAATTATTAATATTATTTGTGTTGGATATATCAGATTTTTTTTTAAACATCAGAAAGTGTATAACGGAAAAATGAAGGTTGAAATAATAGGCAATAAAAAAGAAAAAGAGCTTACATTTAAAAATTAAAAATAGATTACTAAATAATATACTACAAATAGAACTCAAGCTAATACTTAGGTACTTAAGTACATTTGAACTGCCAGTCATTAACAAATGAAGTGAAGTGAAGCTTAATTTTTATTGGAAAACTGTATTATGCTTCGATTATTTCTTAATGACTAGGAGTACGAATAAGAGAAGCTTAAAATGACTTTTTTATTGAAAAACTCACATTAGGCTTTGCTTATTCCTTAACAATTAGCAGTCTAGTTAATTAAAAAACATAGGTATATTTATTAAAAAATAATAATTGTCAATTTTTGTGGTTTATAAAAAATATAGGTAGTAATAGGTAAGTATTGGAAAATAAAATTTATGTTGTATTAAAAAGTACTTAGTTACTTATGTTTTTCTTTTTCTGCAACAGAGGCTTCATGGTTCAGATCATCACTGAAAAATTAAAAATTTTGAACAACTAACCCACAAGAAAAGTGCAGGGTTCTTTATCTTTTACATTCATCTTCTTCTGGGGCCTTAGTAAATCTTAATGGCAATGCACCTGGAATTAATCTAGTTCTTCCTCCGCATCCAGTTTTTGACATAAATATATATCCAGAAAAATGATTGGAACATAAAACATCACTATTTTAAATGTTTTCTAGTTTCAATATGTTTCACTAAATGCGTTTTTCGGCAGGATTAGTTGGAAACCTACAAAAAAACAAAAATTATTGATTTAACATCTTTAACATTATCATGATAAAATGACTTAAAAACGAAAAGCTTGTTTATATTGAAAAATTATGATTAATTTTTTTTTAACTTTTCAGGAGAGTCCAAAATCTAAAACAATATTCTTTAAATTTAATTCACTAAATTTACCATTTATTTTTAATTCATGTTTAACGGCCTTTTTCATAAAATGTAGGTACTTATGTTTCTTTTAAAAAAATGGTAGAGACGTTAATGGTTACTTACTTGTAAAATGACCTTGGCGATGCCTTTTCGTATTTCTATTTAAAACTTACACAAACTCTTACCATTGTTTAAATTTGTATCACTAAAGTAATAAAATACAAAAAATCACTCATAAACTATAAAAATAAGCTATAAATCGATGAAAATCAAAAATCAAATGACAGTTCTGACAATTTCGAACGATTTGACATGCCAAGCAAAACGAAACAGACCAATGGGAATGCTGGACACTATTTTTCCCCCTGTACCAAAACAAAGCCCATTTGGACGATGGTTCTAGTAATATATGCTCGAAGGGCGCTGTTTTGACTGACGCCCTTTTAATACACGCTATTTCGTTCAGACGCTCTTTTGATACGCGCTATTTTGATTGGGTGCTGTTTCGTTCAGTGCTATTTTGATCAGGGTACTATTTCATTCAGTGCTAATTTGATCGGGCACTCAAACAATAGCGTTATTTTGATAAGCGCTATTTAATGACAGATCCATTATTTTACAATTTTAAATGTGTTAACAATCTATACTATTTAAGAAGTGATGATTGTGACACATCATGTTATTTTTCGAGGTTCCTATGTACATAGTTGAATCTCTAATGTGTACATAAATATATTTAGATATTGTATAGATTATTGATTTGTAAAATGTGTACTATAACCAGTGTAAGTTGTGTTAATAAAAAAATTCGATTAGAATGTCACCCAGGCGCATTGAAGTCTGTATGAACGCTGAAATTTGCAAATTACTCATATCGGCGTCCTTGTACAAAAATTTGGTAATAAAAATTTCAAAACGCAAACCAAAAACAATTAATTAGTTTCAATAAACATGGCGTATTATAAGATTGTATTTATTAGCTTTGTTCGTGGAAAGAATCCTGAACTGATTCAGAATTACTAATTTATACTTTCATATCAATTGTGAATTTTTACCGCTAACGGAACCTCTGTTACATTACGATGTTCCAGATATAATATAAGCGATTCAGACCAATGAAAAATGGAATCAATTTTATCACAAACGCAGAATTAGAACCAGGAGTTCAGTTTTAACTACTGCGCATGTGAAATTTACTTAGAAGACAATTTTTACAACAGGTAGAAAAAATAAAGAAAAAACAAGACGAATCAAAGTTCTTAAACAAAAACTTAAAAGATATAAAAAAGAGCTGTTTCGCTAAAACTTCTTGTTATTATATCAAATTAGTATTATTTAATGGTTAGTAATAAATTTATCTTCATGTATGTATAATTTTCCTACTAGCTTAATTTAATAATACCCAATAGCACACTGCATCTTAAAGACGTCCAGTTCATGTCTCACTTTCGTCCAAACGTCCTGGTACGCAAAACGGACGGTTTAAAACGTCTTTGTTGTGACTTTTTAGGACGTTTTAAATTTTCGCTATATTTGAATATGGCGCCCCGACACCGTTCTTGGCCCTGCCTGCAGCGCATGTAAATAGTTTAAACACGTCCTATACGGTTTGTCTTAAATACATACAAAACTGGATGTCTTAAAGGCGTACAAAATTGGATGTCCTAAAGACGCGTTGTTTTGTAACAATGTACGTCCTATAGACGCCTTTAAAACATTTTTTGGATATTAGCATCTTCAAAACTTCGCGAACGTCGTGAACAACGTCTTTAAAACGTGTCTGTGCTATCTTTTATTTCCAACATGTTACGCCTTTGGTCGAATATCGTTGGTGTCAGAATGGGACAAGATTTTCAGCGGCATTATGAGTCCTCTCTTTATTACCTAGTCTAAGGTTAGAAGACATTTTCACCCAAAAATTTTAGAAAATGCATATGTGACCTGGTCTATTAAAAGGGGGTTTAGGTGTAAAAAAATAATTTTTCACCTTTTTGCCGATTCGGATGGAGACGCTCTTTCAAATAGTGAAAACCAGAAAGTCACAAATCGTTGAAAAAATATTACTAAAAATGAAGAGAAAGAAGGTACAAATACGAAACAAAAAAAAAATCATTTGTTTTAAAATCTGGAATAAGGAGAGAGAAAAATTAAATATTTATTCTGGATCAGTCCTTATGACATTACACGAGATGTTTGGATCGGTTTGTAAAATAAAAAAATATATACCAGAAAAAAATTACTAATTTTTTTTTGTATTTTTCTTCGTCATAGACTTTCTTAAAACTTTTTTACATGTTGGTTGTTTATTCCACGTCTGGTTCGAAAACATCTCCATTAACCTTCGCATTTCGTTTCTTTAATGCTAACTCTTTTTTCAGTAATGGAATCATACGTTTTTTCGATACCAACTTCTGTTTTGGTAATGGAGCCACAATATCTGCTTTACTTATATCCGAAACTGAGCTGCGAATATTCTGATAAATATCCCACTGACGCTCCAAAGATAAACCAACTGATTCTATAATTTTTGACATTTGAAGATCGATAGGTTTTAATAGAAGACGAAACGACTACACGTCCTCACTGTCTGCAAATTTATTTGTTTTTACACAGTCTAATTTCGCACGTAAGCCTCCTTTTCATAGACCATGTTACATATATTATTAACTAAATAGAATAAAAACATATTTACAGGATCACACTCGACAGTCAGCGGATTCAAAAAATCTCTAGTAGGTTGAGGTAGAGTTCTGACGGCGTTATCACCATTTGTATTCATTGTGTTATTAAAAATTTCTTCGACCTCCGTATCGTCGTACTCTTCTTCTTCATCTTCTTCTTGAATATCATCACTTTCATCACAATTATAGTTAGAGGGTTGGATTGGTTTGTTTGCACCAGGAAGTAGAGAACAAATTATTTCCATTTTACAAACAATCTGAAACATTAAATAACCTCTATATTGTATATCAAAACAACATGTTATTTAAATTAAAAATTTTTAAGAGTATATCTGTTAAAAATTCAAAGAGTTCGGGTTACAATAATTATGAAATACTTAGTCACAAACTATCTAGAGAATAATATTCGAATTATATCGGTAAATCGAAGGTAAAATGAACTATGTCATTCTAGTCAACTTTTCAGTAGACCAAATTGAATGTTGTTTAGACACTTTTTTTGCTCCATAATTACATATCATATTTCGACAAGAAATGCAGTTGGACACCCAATTATTGTCACAATATTTATGTATTGTTTACTAATCTACGAACCACAACAGAACCATATGGGTCGCAGCGGAAGGCGATGAGATCATCCCACTCATTTTCAACCTCACTAATCTAAATAATAAAACTACTTATTTTTTTTTTTAATTTGCATAAATTGTTGGTTTTTGTGACATATTTTTTTGTTCTATGACATAGTGTCTTATACTTCCAACACTTCATAGAAATTTTAAAGAATTTGACCTCACTAATACATGGCGTAGCTTATCTCTGGAAAGGTCTCGATAAACTGAGTTTAAAAACTGCCCTATGTCGATATAGTGTAGTTTATCTCCGATGTACTGATATATTCTGTTGAAACCTCTGTTAAAACTAATGTTTGAATTTATCATTAATAATTTATATATTTAAAGAATGGCTTTTTGGACGCCTTTTAAAAGTAATGGAGATTATGTAGTCCCAGGAGGTATGTAATGATATAAATACATACTTCTATGCAGATCCCATTACAGATCAAGTTTCTTCTGAGAGTGAAGAATTGGAGGAGGATGATCACCAAAAATTTGGTATGTGTATGTCATCCTACACTCAAAAAGTTATTAAAAATATGTATCACCAACTAAAATAGAAAACAATGGATCTAATTATGGTGGATACACTTTTGACAAAAAATTCCAAACCCTCCATTGGAAAAAAATTATAAGCTAGATATGTCTTTCAAGAAAAAAAAAATGGAATCACAAGTCTCTGGTCAGTCTGGATCACTGCATAATGCAGAATAGTAATGGGTCGCTTGCAAAATCCACAGACAAGGTCCACGGTTTGGTCTTGAAAATTGACTAGTCCAAACACACTCTTCAAAAGTGGACATGCACACATGTGCGAAATTGGATTAACTAATTTGTCTGATTTTATTACAAACAAAAGCAAAATTTAGTTTAAAAAAAGTAGAAACGACACATGATTACTGACTTATAAGTTTTAACCCAGGGCTGCTGCTGTGGAAAACGACTGTCGTTTCCAAGAGATACTTTCCGACGTGCGGTATTAGACAGAGAAGAAAATCGCTTTGCATTTGAGTCATTGGAAAGAGAGAAATGGAACATAAAAATAAATTATTTTAACCTTACATTCGATTTATCTTCTGTCGAGTGGATATAGAAAAGAGAGCCAGCCAGTCAACTAGAACAGTCATATATTTTATAGATGATATTTGATTATTAAATGTTTGTTAAAAATTTGGGTTTTGAGTTACAAAAAAAAGTTCACAGTGAACATTGGAGCTTGATTTGAGACAATAACGAAATACATCCTGAAATTATAACAAATAAATTTAATGTTGTTTCTTGTACACCTTTGAGGAATACGGAACTGAATAAGTTGAAGCATGTTGCTGAAATTAGTTAAACCCGAAATCAATTTAAATAATACAAGGTCAACAGTTAATCTACAGATTTAGCATGCTCTTTTTTGGTAAAAGTGAAAAATTATTTAGAAAAAATAAGTTGAAATATTAAAAAAAATGTATTATTATTTCCTTGCCGAAGGTAGAGTCTATTTTGTATTTCATTCGCTGACGTCATTAAAATTAATTATTATAATTGGGTTATTTCATTTTTGTAATCTGTTCTCTTTCCAACCAATCGGAAATTATTTTTCTGTTTTTTTAACCACCTAGGTAGTAAATATTTCAGTATTCATGTTGTCATGATAGTCACATATCAATTTCTTAGATTTTGAAGAAAACATTAAAATTCTGCATCAGAAATAGTCATCCTTGTTACTTGCATGGACAATTATGTGCATGTTTTCCTCACTTGCCCAGTCATGTTTTATTGGTTTTATATTTGTATTTCGCCAGATCCTTTTTGTAGATCCCTTCGTAAAAATCCAGGTCTCATCTAAATATACAAACGAAGCATTACTTCTTTTAAACTTATGAAAATCCCTTAAGAACTGAATGTGCCTATGGGCTACTGCTGATTTCTCACATAATGCCTTACGATTGTCTTCTTTCTTAAATTTTAATCAAATACCTTTTAAAGTTTTCCAGAGACTCTTTATTTTTAATTTCTTCGTGAATTGTATCTAAAGTTACATATTTTTTGGTTGCCCTCATGTAGTAAATGGTATCACGAGTTTTAAATTTGATTTCATCGGGAAAGTCCTCAATTTTACTATTGAAGTGTTTTTTTAAGTTCTGTTTGCTATGTTCTGGTTTTTGAGCACCTTCTGAAGTATTAACTGACTAATACCAAGTGCTTCCCTACAGCTCTTTCGTGTGCCTGAAGCACTAGTATTAAAAGTCCACCATGATTATTTTTCAGCAAGGAAATATTTAAAAACAATTTTAATAATTTTGAAAAGTTTGACTTTCGAATTCAACATTGCCCTAAACTAATTAACCTATAATATTTTCTATTTCTGCTTTTTTTTAATTGGGTTATGTCTGAGCTTTATTCCTCTTAATTGAATATCAATGTAAACTAAATGAATAGACTGTACAAATGCAAATATTGTTCCGAAAGTTTTTTTGAAAAAACATCATGGATGGAAATTTAACCCTGTGTCTTTTATGCCCAAGGTCGCCTACTTTTCATTGTGAGTCATACTTTTCCAGACATGTCCGTCGGTCTAGTCCCAAAATTACATTTGATGAAAAGTTCCATAACTAATGCAGAATATTAGAATAAAGGTGTATAATTTTTATTCTAATAACATTGTGCCGCAGTCTTTTGACATGATTAAAAATGAAATCAAGTTGGTTCCAGGTTTCCCACACAAGTTCAATAGTACTACTAGAAAAGGGCTCCATTTTTTTTGGTTTTTTATAAAATAGCTTAAATAGAAGATAGAATATTATGGAATCTCAAAGAATAATTTTTTATGCAGTGAATTAATTACCTCAGTAGAATAAATGAAGCTATTCTGCAAGATAGATTCGTAGTCTAGCTTGATGAGACTTGGTAGGACACTCATATTATGAAGAAAGAGATTAGTGTGCACATCCACTTTATCGCAACATTTAAGCAGTGATCTCTCAAGTTACGACGTGGATGCGTGACGGCTGGGACATTCCATAATGAGCCGTGTTATTATGGGACGACGTGGAATGAATGATGGTGAATGAGTGAGTGAATGGGACAATAGTAGGACCTTCAAATGTATTTAAGCTTATTTATGTAATTTATGTATACATATGGATCTTTCCGTAATATATATTTATATGTTGGCACAATAAGCCACAGGCTGCAGTACAAACGGGTTAGCATCTTAGCATAGGGGCTCAAAAAATATCGAAAGAGAGGTCAGAAAGAAAAATATTAGTCCTGCATTGTCTGAAAACGTTTTAGATGTCATCAGAGAAGTTGTTGGAGGTATATTTCAAGAATTATGGTCCAATTGGGTTCTTTATGTCAAAAAAATGGAAAATTACTATCCATTATTTTTGGCTCATTATTGTATTGAAAAAACTGAATGACACGTATAATGAAGATTATAGTTCTGATGCGACTTTTGATTACGTTTTTTTATTATTAAATGGAACCTAATATCTATAGGTACACGTTATTTTGGAAAGGAACATTGTATTGTTCCTGTTTTCTTTTTCTCCTTTTAAGTGGTAAGAAGGCTTGCATGCTTTAATCATTTTAGTAAATAAAACCAGACTAATATGTCCAACATTCATCTTAAACTACTGTTCTGTGACATTATTTTGGAATATGACTCATTTCTCTGTTCCAAATTAAACAAAATCGAACAACAAACCAACTATGGACAACTGATCTTATTTGCCTAAACTACAATAAGTTTTACCCTGAGTACAACATAATCAATATAAGCTTACCAGCTCTTTAAAGAACTCTCAAAATCAGCTGCGAGTGACTTTTTGCTTCATTTATTGTGTTTATAATGTATTTTTTGTTTGTATTTTTATTAAATTCTTAATTTTATTTTCGTTTCAACTTTGTGTACTACTTACTAAATGTAATTTTTGTAATGCATGTTCTAAATAAATAAATAATAAGAATAAGAGGATACAAACAACTACAGAAAATTTTCTTCAAACATTAACCTATTTACAAAAACAATCAGAAACTGAATTGTACCATCCAATTAAAGTCCGGTCCTGGACCTGTCTGCAAGGTGCCATATTAGTGGATCCTTTGTAGTGCAGGAATTGTAAAAAAAAAATTTCCCTGACTGTAATAGATATAACGTTAATACTGGAATATAATTGTGAAACAACATGATTCTAACCTACACTAATGCCACTGTATATTAAGGCGGTAGATTTGTAGTTTATTATAAAAAAGTGGTTTAATTAATCAACTTATACATATAATATAAACTACCTCGTCCATAGTGGGCCTGTTCCTAGGATCCTGATCCCAACAAGAAGTCATCAAATTCTCAATAGGTGGTGGACAATCTCTTAAGAGAGGAGGCCTTTTTCCTTTATGTACAGCCCACATTATACTGAAGGCGCTGGAGCATTGATTGTAAAAAGGTTTCTTTCTTGAAAGAACTTCCCAGAGTATTATACCCCAACTGAAGACATCACATTTTTCTGTATAATTTGATGAAGTAAATACCTAGATATAAAGATAAATAAATTAGATTTTATTATAAAAAAAGTTTTATTAATTCCAGGTCCTTGTTAATGAATAAAAATACATTATTACCTAGTATCAATGAAATGTTTTTAAAAGTTAAAGTAAACTTATTCGAATCAAGTAGCATACTAGCATTTATTCATATAATTATTGATAATTTAACACACAACATCCATTATTTATTAGTTAAAAGAATTATTACCTTTAAAAATATTTCTATATAAATACAAAATAACTAGCAAAGAGTCTGTTAATATTTTCTTCTACATTTAAATTCTATACTTACTTCAGGGGCCATCCAAGCTGCAGATCCCTTATTGTTAGTCATGTAAGTATTTTTGTCAGCTGCAGTACCAAAATCACATATTTTTAAGTTGATTCCACCATTTATTAAAAGCAGATTTGGAGGCTTCAAGTCTCTGTGTATCAATGGCTTTGGTTGCATAGCGTGTAAATATTGTACACCCTAAAAAAATTAGTATACATTTTTAAATGAATAAAAACCGGAATGGACAGACAGTCACTAAAGAAATATGATAAAAGATACATAAGTACTTATAGCATTTTTGATTCCTCTGCATCACTTGCACTGGGTGCATACGAAATGAGGTTTGTTTGTTCGATTCTGTCAGAGCAAGAGCAGTGCATTTCCAATTTTGTATTCTATTTTAGGGGCAAATCACTTGCATATCACTCTCAGTGAAAATAATATTGCTCTGTAAAAAAGGTAGAGCAAGTATATTTTGAAGAGGTGTTTTGTGATATAGTGACTCAGTGTAGGTCCTGGTCCTGAGATGCCGTTTCAGCTGCTGGTTGATTGTCCCTATTGTTTTTTAAAGTGTTCATTAACTACTGATAAGTACCTAATTGATAAAATTGCCATCATCCCAATGAACTAAAATCCCATTCTCATCCAATTTATCTGATGTTATTAATAATTAAATTCACCCTTAAACTCTTAAACATAACAAAATACTTTAGCATCTAGCTCCAAAACAAGTCTGAACAAACAAATAACAATCAACTCAAAACTCAAAAATCAATATGTAATTCCCTAGTTTTTTTTAACTTCGTGTTGAGTTACTTAATGTGTTCATTTCTATACTGCATTGAGAACGAACAGGATGAACGTAGAGCGAATTGTGACGTCATTTAGGTGCAACTGGTTCCGTGCAAGAGCAATAGAATCGAAAACGCTATTAGTTAGGTTTTAATATTGGAGATATTAATAGAGAACAGTGTAGAACGAGCAAAGGCAATTAAAATATGAAAGGTTTTATTTCCTATTATGATTATTTTTTAAATGAAAGACACTTTCCACATATTCACTAGCAAGGAAAAGTAAACGGAAGAAATAATTTTTCATATTTTAAATCTCTATCCAACACACGTCAACTTGCGTGACAGGGACAAATTCAGAAAAAGGAAAATTATAAAATATTGAAAGAAATGCAAAATAGAATAAGTAAATATGTTTTGTTTTATTAAAACTAAAATAAAAACCCCATATCATTTGAATTATTTACATGGGAAGTACCTATATTTTTATAGGTACTCCAGCTATTTAAGTGATAACATTTTGTTTTGTTTATGATAAAATTGAATAGATAATCAAAATTAGAATTTACTGATAAGTCATTTTGTTTGAATATTTAAGCCTTGAGGGGAAAATCCTTTCATGATTACTTAACAGTTGAAAATGTTTTATTTTTATTACAGCCAATAACATATTGTATACCACTTACCTTCGAGCATTGATAAGCCCATGACATTGCATGGGCCATTGTGTAATATAAATTTGATCTATGCAGAACATTAAATAAAGATCCTCCTTCAGCATATTCCATAACAAGACAAATATTCAGTCCTTTGGTACAAGCTCCATATAATTTTACTATATTGTCATGGTCAACTCTTGATAATTGTCGTACTTCGATGAGAAATGCCTTTTTTTCTTCCTCGCGAGTAATATTTTTCACAGCCACAAAAGTGTTTTTCCATTTTCCTTTATATACCACACCAAAACTACCTTCTCCTACAATCTAAATTTAAGTTTGATTAGGAATAATTCTTTTACATATTTGCCATGCGATATTTTGGAAAACTGATATTATAAACTCACTTTTATTTGTTGTATTTCATTGTAATCTATTTCTATCACATTGTGATGATTTTCATGATCTGGAAGATCTGCAGTCGCCATTGAACACTACCTAATTACATATTTGAAATCGAATACTATAGTTAAATTAATTATTATAAATTTTACGTAAATATTTATAAAATTGATTAAAAATTGGTTAGAAAATTAGAAATACTAGTGAACTGTCATATCTTACGCCAAAACTGTCACTGTCACCGTCAGGTTGTCACTGTCAAAGCTGTCAAACTAGTCGTCATACATTGCGTTCGGTCTGCCAAGTTCCTTTAACTCCTTTAACACTTTTAACTCCAAACGACCCTTTTAGCGTTCAGTCATTGCGTTCGGTCTGCCAAGTTCTTTTAACTCCTTTAACACTTTTAACTCCAAACGACCCTTTTACCGTTAGGTTTAGTCCGATTAGTGACAGTTTAACACGCTTAAATGTCATTTAAAAGCACCCTAAAGTTTGTCCCGCTCCAGCCCCTGACTGACCGAACTCGCCTAGTTTAGTCTGATTAGTGACGGTTTAACCCTCAGATAAATAAATAATAATAGATAACTGAATGTCAAAAATTTACATTGCGTTTGTTTGAAAGCAACATATACAAGCCAGTTGTTAGGAGGGGAAGAGCGGGGTTTGTTAGTTTTATTATCCAGTAGCGTATCAAATAAATGTCAATAGAAATGCTTTTGATTTATATTATTTTATTAGTTTTGAGATATTTCAATGGATCAATGTTTCTAATATGAGATGTTTATAGAAAACCGTCAAAAATTAATTTTTCAGTCGACCAATACATATATTTTTTAAATTAAAAACATACATTATTTTTATACACAAATAATTTGAATAAACGTTGCAATGATAGGTTTTATAAATTCTAAATTTTTGTGCTAATATTTTTTAATAATATCGATTCTTTTGTAAATTATTTTTATTGATTTGTTATGAGTACCGCTTATATATATATAATAAAAAATAGAATAAAGTATCTGTTTATTGTTAGTCCCTTTTAAGTTACCTAATTAAATTTTGTGCACAAAATATTTATGGTTTTTAATAATTGGGAAAGTAGGGTTAAAAAAACAATTTTTATAATAGGTATGTAATTCATTTTATTAAATAGTTGGGTTAGATCTGGAAAACAAAACAAATGTTATAATAACAGTTTAGAATAAAGCGATACTTATGTAATAAATGATAAGTTCATAATTACCGTTTTAAAATATTGCCAAGGTTTTCTAATACACAATACCTATTTTGAATAATAAAACTTAATTTCGATGAATTCTTGTCAGTTAGAAATAGAACAACGTTAAGCAATTTTTTAGAGACGTTGTGTTATTGTACTCATTTGGTTTAATAACAATTAATAATGGATAATGGGGTGATTATAATAATAATAATTTAGTTGCCAACAATTTTCCTTTCACATAATTTATAAATCAAATAATTATGTGACAGGTATCTAGATAACTAAAACTAATATTCATTAACTACAGATAAATAAAACCCAACAATTTTCCTACCACACAATTTACAAATTAAATTAATTATGAGACGTGATAATAAGTAAATATAATATACATTCACTTGAGATGTTGTTGGGAATGGGGTGTTAATACACTGCGATCTAAAAGATCTATTGTGTCCCTTCTGTCGCTAATGCACCAAGGAAATGTCTCAATGCCTATAACGACCCTTCCAATCCTATCTTCCCAAGGAAGTGTAGGATTTGGAGTGGCTTCGTGTTAGGTAAATCTCTCTCTCTTTTCTATTTGATATCCTCCTACTAGGTATAGTGCCCTTGGAGTCTGGAGTACTACACATTCAGTTAGAATGTGAATGGAGGTTTCATCCTCCTCCTCACAGAATCAGCACTCACTATCCTATACTACTCTCAGTTTACTAAGGTGTCCTTTAAGTCGATAATGCCCGGTAAGGATCCCTGTTACAATACGAAGCCTGTTCTTGCTCAGGGAGATGCAGGCTGTGATGTATGCCTTATTTATACACTACTCAATAAAACAACACCTTGTTGTAAGCTTTTATTCTCTAGTATTCTGATAAATACAGTAATTCAGTAATGGTTATAATACTAGACAAAACTCAAGATGAAATACGAACTTGTAATACGAGACAATGCGCATCTGACTCTTATTTAGTACTCGTGGCGGCATCTACGTACGATCTATAATCCTACTGGGTTACAGACTACAGATGACTGTGATATAAGGAGAAACACTTATATGAAGCTGAAACATAGATGGCGTCACGGGTACTAACATTACCATTTATAAATGGGTATACAGATCTCACACAGGCTTCCGATGTTTCCTGCCATGGTTTCCTGGTTATATTCACCCAAAAGTATCTTAGCGTGTCTTAGCCTTAAGAGATTGATCCAATTATCGGTTCTTATACTGCCCAATTATTTTTTAATCTCGTCCTGGACGTTTGAACGAGAAAAGTAAGTAAATGTGACCATCGCCTTTCAAGGGGATGCTTTAGATGTTCTTCAGACTGTACCTGTAGAAAAAACGGATGACTTTGAAAGACTTAAAGGATCGTAAGCAGAATCGAGACAAGTCTCCAAGAATACGAATTAGATATTTCCAGGATGATGCGATACTGGCAACCATTTTCCTATTACACAATTTACAAATTAAATTAATTATGTGACGTGTAACTATATAATAAGTAAATATAATATACATTCACTTGAGATAAATGAAACCTATTTTAATTTAGACAATAAGAAAACATATGATAATAATTACATATATTATTGTGTTATTAAAATAACATGAATAGGTAATTAAAAAATTACAAAATTTATTGGTTACCGTACTAATACTTAAAATATTCAAATTAATTAAACAAAGACAAAAAACCATTTTTATTATTTATAGTTTTTGTTCAAATACTCACTTAGTTTCAGATGTAGAAGGTTTAGAATGTGACATAGTTTCCAGTTGAGGAACATCTTCAGGCTGTGAGTAAAATAAGGGCATTACTCCTTTCATTAAAAACATTTTTCCTCCTGGAGACTTAGCAAAGGCAGAATCCTCAAAATGTCTTGAACAAATTCTACTGAATACACTCTTCATCCTCACGTATACCCAAACTCTTCATCCACATATATCTAGTTTGAGGATCTTTTGGAAACCTAAATAGGTATAAAATAGTGTTTTCTTATTCATATAGGTATGGTAGGTATATAGGATTTCATGTAAATACAGAATGCAACATAGTATACTTTAAAATAACTATGGTGTTCTAACAATATATTTTGACATTAAAATAAAGCAATACTAAGATTTTAAAACTAAAGTAAATGCCACTAGAGCCTTCTTAAATGTACAGTATGCATAACAATATGACTTTAATTTAAAGATAGCCTATTAATAAATTCAAAGTTATTAAACACAGGCACAATAAAATAATTCGAAATTCGACGTTGAATGTTATTTTAAACTTTAAAATAAATTGTTGTTTAAACCTTATTTTGAATTATGATACCCCTCAAAAAAGTGTGATGCAACGATAATGGTTTTTATTTACTTACCTATGAAACGTTATCGAACTGAACTTGAGATACTTTCTCGAGCACACAATACAATTCTCTGGCATTTTTAAGCAATTAAATGCACTAAAATAACTTAAACCACAAAAATTTTTCAATTAAAGTACGAAATAAACTCAAAATGAACCACAAAATAACCATAAAATAACTAACCTAACTGACGTAGTCCTGTCAATTTTTTGCTAACCAATCAGGTGTGTAACCAAAATAGCGAATATCCAATCAAGTCGTGTAACCACTGCTATATAGTGATAGGAGATGCTGGTTACAAATATTGCATGATAGGGCTGTATCTATTATTTATTTATTTATCTGAGGTTTAACCCCAGTATAAAGAACAATTAGGCATTCCAAACAAATGAATTACCAGTGGGCAGGTTTGGTATATCTAAGGGTGGCGACATATGGTGTATTCTATCTACTTTACGTAAAATCATGAATAATGGATTACATTTAAATATTTTATGTCAAACACAATGAAAATAATATTTAAAAAACCCACCTATACATTTCTTCATAAATTGGCAGGCTTGGCGAGTACTACTTCGAATAAAAATAGCGTCCAAGTTGCAAGACTATGTCGCTACCCCCTTAAATATACAAAAATTTCCCACTGGCACCTATTGTTTGACAGGTCGTTGGAATGCCTAATACAGTAGCGACAGATTGCGTCGGCTTCTTTGATGTCGGGGTGGTCAGATTTTCAATGACAGTTGACGTTTTTGTCGCTTATTTCTACACGGAGAAAAGTAAACTCTAAAATTGCAAATTAGCGATGTACACTTAGAAAAAAATTAAAACATGTACATATAACATTTTAATGTATTCTAGGCAAATAAATTAATCAAAATATTGTGTAACTTAAATAAATGAGTTATGGTGAAAATCTAGATGTGCCAATTTTAAAATTTTATCATTAGATTAAAATAAATTACTTTTGTATGCCATTCATTGTATGAAATGTGTTAAACATTTTTTGGTTTCTTCCTGGAACTAATAAATTAACTCTGCACCTTATTTTTTTATTTAAAATGAGGTTATGTAGGTATCTTTTTAGAAGTGAAACAACATATAACAATAATATTTATTAAAACACACAATTACAAATTAGTAAGTTTTTAATGAATTTACAATACAAGAATTATTTTATTTCAATTTTTGTTCCTACGTACAAATTTTTGACTTCAGATGAGTTTTAGCAAATGCCTGTTGTAAGTCACCCGTTAAGCACAATGCTGCCCAATTGCTTATATTACCTATGTATATAATTAAATACTATTAACGTCACATCATAAAAATTAGATGTTTATATTTAACGATTTTATGGTTTAAAATTTGTATGGGAAAGGTTATCTGCTGCGGGATTTAAATATTTAATGGCTAGAAGCACAATATATCCCCTATAGTAATGTAACTGGGATTCAAGAAATGGCTTTGAGTTACGCTGCGGCCAGACACAGGTCTCATGGCGCTAGTATCGTTATTGATTTTTGACTTCGGCACGTTCATTGGTTGACGACGAATTCAAAACAATCTGATCGGAGCGTTACTCACTCCCACTCCTTCTCTTTGTTTAGATACTTATAAAAGAAAGAGATACCAGTTAATAATTTCTATTTCGAATCATCTTTCATTCTTTAGCGTTGAGTTTTTATAAGTGAAGCGTGAAGTGTCAGTGTTGACAAGTGATAATTTTTTGATTTTTTTTTCTACGAAATTTAATATTAATTTTGTTTCAGCGATATTTATTGTGATTTGTGTTGTTGTATTAAGTGCTTTCTTATTTAATATGGGAAACAAAACGTACAACAAACTCAGAAAAAGAGGAATCGAGGAGGGATTGCTATCTATGGCTGTCATCCAAGGGTCTGCGCCCTAGATAATACTTTTCCAGTGGAAAAAGCCTTTAAAATTAAAGTATAACAATTTTATGTTTCCGTTTTCCCTTCTTTTAATGTAGGTGCCAATTTTGAGGTAAGTTTGTAATAATTTTTCAGTTAATACCTACCCTCTTAATATTATAATTTAACTATGATCTTATGCTTTCCTATGGACACGATTCAAGGAGGGAGTCCTATGGCTGTCATCCAAGCCCTAGATAATAGTTTTCCAGTGGCAACAGCCTTTAAAATTCAAGTATAATAATTTACTTTTTTCGAAGTAGATGTCCATTTAAACTAAATTTTTTTTATTTCACTTATTGATGTTAGCATTTATATACAGTATCGGCTAATGAACACTTTCCAATACGCTTGGCTAGAATCGAAAATAAAACTTAAGAGTTAGCGCATTAGTTCAATCAGGAAACGAATAATATGAATGTTGCCTTGTGTGCTGTGTAATATGAACAGGCACACGGTGTCATGCATCCCCACGTAGCCGGCTGGCTACGTTCATAGTATTATATTCCTTCTCCCACTAATGCTAACTCTTTGTAGTTTTTACTTGGACATTAGCAAAACGTATTGTACAACATTCGATAGCTGCCACTGTATTATCACAAACATCTCTTAATAATTAAATGATTTAATTTAATAGTTTCTTTTTTTTTTTTCAGTAAAATGGATATGGCTAGAGTTATCTTCGTCTTTAAAATATATTAAATAAGTTTTATAATTTTTCAAATAAAATACTTTATACAATTTTTTGTTTTTTTACCAGAGCCAATTTTTTTTCAGATCTAACCTCTATAGGTAAAAAATAAGTGATTTAGGTAAAATTGAAAAGTATATTACATGTTCTTTTAAATGTGTTGTTAATCCAAATGCTGCTCTTATTGTAATAGCTAATAATAAAAGAATTAGTATTATTTTTAGCTATCAAAATAAAAATAGCGCCTGGATTTACAGCTCGTTTAATCGAACATGCAATATACTTCTCAATAATTATTGCCGAATGAATATATTTAAAAATTCCCGCCATTCCGCGGTTGAAAATTTACAATTTTGGCGGGAAATTTAAATTTCGCCTTTAAATTATATTTGAATTTACCGCCATATCGAGTTAGTTGAGCGGCCAGACACAGACGCATTCTTGCGCTGCAAACTTAGTGCCAACTCTTTAACAAGTGAGATGCACTACTATAGGGGATATATTGTGGCTAGAAGAATCAACAGTGACTGTCTAGAAAAATTTGTTGGGTCCATTAGGCAACAGGGTGGGAATTTAATTAATCCAACACCTGTACAATTCGAAAGGGCATTTAAAAAACTTTTTTGTCAAAATTATCTTCATTGCAATTCCATGAATTGTAATGAAGACCTGGACAAACACTTGCTACAATTAGATGTAAAAAATATTGTCTCTCTGTATCCTGAAATAAATAAAAACACTGGAGAAGCTGTGTTTCTTCCTAATTACAGCTACAGGACAGAATATATAATAGTTCAAAATCCATTTAAATATGTTTGTGGCTATTTGATCAAAAAAGCTTTAGGCATACATGGATGTAATACATTTATTAAATTTTCAAAAGAATGTGAAGATTTGGATAGTTCACAGATTTTAACATTTGATTGCAAATAAAGCACTTATGGAGGCCTAAAAACTCCAAATGAAAAGTTTATTATCTATATATTTAAATTATAAAAAAATGTTATATCTATTTTTAGCAATACCTGTGTAATGTCTGGTATATCGCATAGCTTTTTTTGATATTATGAAAGAAATAGAATTTAATCATCCTTGTCCTAATTTACCTAACGTATATATATCATACAACTATTTATAAGTTTATATATATTATTGTTTAAGTGCTTAAATATTGTATAAATGAAACAAATCAAAAATTAAAAAACAGTTAAAATAATAACACCACAAATTACATTTTTTTTTAATTTTCTTTTTGCTACTTTACAAGAAATACATATATATTTTGATTAGATGTAGTCAATCAGAACATTTTTAATCAATGGACATAGTGAATCAAAGAACATCTAATTCATTATAATAATTTGGAGGTAGGATTTTTGATTAAGAATGTCCAAAGGTTGCACATGGTACGCTTCCAAAAATGTCTCGTTCATGTTCAGTGATAGTCTCAACAGAGGAAGCACTTGGTCGATGTATTAGGGAGAAGATAGACATTTGGCTGATGACCTAGATGGATAAAAAATGTGGGAACAGCAGTAGGCAATAAACGTTTACGGTTCAACGTTTTAGAAAAACAATTCTTCTCAAAATGTTTCTCACACAACCTCTGTAATTCCGATGAAGACTGTTCACATCTATGTTACTCAAATCTTCCCTATTACAAGCTCTTAACCACATGTTGGCCCTAAAATATAAAAAAGTTGATAACAAATGTTTAGATTGACGGTAGTTCAGAAATTATATATTTTTTTACATTATTTTAGTTGAAAATGTAAAAATTGTCCTCCAGACATTTAAATAATAAATATTTGGTTGTCAAATAAATATTTGGTTTTCAAATATAAAAATTGAAAGTATTTTCTTAAGACATACCTTTCTGGCTCCATGGGAAATGCAAAATAACTTGTCCCTTTGTCTGTTTACTCTGTTTGAGATGGACAAGGGCGATAGACACATCTCTTTCTTTTCTGATCAGGTGCAGAAGCCATTTCAAAAATATCACACAATAAATGAAAAACTAAAATAATAAAAATGTCTCAAAATATGCACTGCAAACAAACAAAAATAATGACATATTTACATTTACATCGCATTGACACTATTGACGTTGACGTTTTTGTCGCTTATTTTCGGACATGCGCAGAAAAATATGGACCCCTCATAAAAAATGATCTGTCGCTACTGTATTGGTATATATACTGGGGTTTAACCTCAGATAAATAAATAATAATAGAATAACTGAATGTCAAAAATTTACATTGCATTTGTTTGAAAGCAACATATACAAGCCAGTTGTTAGGAGGGGAAGAGCGGGGTTTGTTTACTTTTATTATCCAGTAGCGTATCAAATAAATGTCAATAGAAATGCTTTTGATTTATATTATTTTATTAGTTTTGAGATATTTCAATGGATCAATGTTTCTAATATGAGATGTTTATGGAAAACCGTCAATAATGAATTTTTCAGTCGACCAATACATATATTTTTTAAATTAAAAATATACATTATTTATATACACAAATAACTTGAATAAACGTTGCGATGATAGGTTTTATAAATTCTAAATTTTTGTACTAATATTTTTTAATAATATCGATTCTTTTGTAAAATATTTTTATTGATTTATTATGAGTACCGCTTATATATGTAATAAAAAATAGAATAAAGTATCTGTTTATTGTTAGTCCCTTTTAAGTTAATTAAATTTTGTGCACAAAATATTTATGGTTTTTAATAATTGGAAAAGTAGGGTTAAAAAAACAATTTTTATAATAGGTAATTATTCATTTTATTAAATAGTTGGGTTAGATCTGGAAAACAAAACAAAGACAAATGTTATAATAACAGTTTAGAATAAAGCGATACTTATGTAATAACTGATAAGTTCATAATCATAATTACCGTTTTAAAATATTGCCAAGGTTTTCTAATACACAATATTTTAAATGATAAACTCAAACATTTTGGCTTTTAAAACTTCATTTCGATGAAATTTGTCAGATAGAAATAAAACAACGTTAAGCAATTTTTTAGAGACGTTGTGTTATTGTACTCATTTGGTTAAATAACAATTAATAATGGATAATGGGGTGATTATAATAATAATTTAGTTTCCAACAATTTTCCTTTCAAATAATTATGTGACAGGTACCTAGATAACTAAAACTAATATTCATTAACTACAGATAAATAAAACCCAACAATTTTCCTACCACACAATTTACAAATTAAATTAATTATGAGACGTGATAATAAGTAAATATAATATGCATTCACTTGAGATGTTGTTGGGAATGGGGTGTTAATACACTGCGACCTAAAATATCTATTGTGCCCCCTTCTGTCGCTAATGCACCAAGGAAATGTCTCAATGCCTATGACGACCCTTCCAATCCTATCTTCTCAAGGAAGTGTAGGATTTGGAGTGGCTTCGTGTTAGGTAAATCTCTCTCTCTTTTCTATTTGATATCCTCCTACTAGGTATGTTGCCCTTGGATTCTGGAGTACTACACATTCAGTTAGAATGTGAATGGAGGTTTCGTCCTCCTTCTCACAGAATCTGCACTCACTATCCTCTACTACTCTCAGTTTACTAAGGTGTCCTTTTAGTCGATAATGCCCGGTAAGGAACCCTGTTACAATACGAAGCCTGTTCTTGCTCAGGCAGATGTAGGCTGTGATTTATGCCTTATTTATACACTACTCAATAAAACAACACCTTGTAAGCTTTTATTCTCTAGTATTCTGATAAACACATTAATTCAGTAATGGTTATAATACAAGACAAAACTCAAAATGAAATACGAACTTGTAATGCGAGACAATGCGCATCTGACTCTTATTAAGTACTCGTGGCGGCATCTACGTACGATCTATAATCCTACGGGGTCACAGACTACAGATGACTGTGATATTAGAAGAAACACTTATATGAAGCTGAAACATAGATGGCGCTACGGGTACTAACATTACTATTTATAAATGGGTATACAGATCTCACACAGGCTTCCGATGTTTTCTGGTTATAGGTATTCATCATTCATCCAGAAGTATCTTAACCTGTCTTAGCTGTAAGAGATTGATCCAATTATCGGTTCTTCTACTGCTCAATTCTTTTTTAATCTCGTCGTGGACGTTTAAACGAGAAAACAGTTTGAACGAGAAAAGTCAGTAAATGTGACCATCGCCTTTCAAGGGGATGCTTTAGATGTTCTTCAGACTGTACCTGTGGAAAAAACGGATGACTTTGAAAAAAATAAAGGATCGTAAGCAGAATCGAGACAAGTCTCCAAGAATACGAATTAGATATTTCCAGGATGATGCGATACTGGCAACCATTTTCCTACTACACAATTTACAAATTAAATTAATTATGTGACGTGTAACTATATAATAAGTAAATATAATATACATTCACTTGAGATAAATGAAACCTATTTTAATTTAGTTAATAAGAAAAAATATACATATATTATTGTGTTATTAAAATAACATGAATAGGTAATTAAAAAATTACAAAATTTATTGGTTCCCGTACTAATACTTAGAATATTCAAATTAATTAAACAAAGACAAAAACTTTTTTTATTATTTATAGTTTTTGTTCAAATACTCACTTAGATTCAGATGTAGAAGGTTTAGAATGTGACATAGTTTCCAGTTGAGGAACAGCTTCAGGATGTGAGTAAAATAAGGGCATTACTCCTTTCATTAAAAACATTTTTTCTCCTGGAGACTTAGCAAAGGCAGAATCCTCAAAATGTCTTGAACAAATTCTACTGAATACACTCTTCATCCTCACGTATACCCAAACTCTTCATCCACATATATCTAGTTTGAGGATCTTTTGGAAACCTAAATAGGTATAAATAGCGTTTTCTTATTCATATAGGTAGGTATATAGGATTTCATGTAATACAGAATGCAACATAGTATACTTTAAAATAACTATAGTGTTCTAACAATATATTTTGTCATTAAAATAAAGCAATACTAAGATTTTATAACTAAAGTAAATGCCACTAGAGCCTTCTTAAATGTACAGTGTGCATAACAATATAACTTTAATTTAAAGATAGCCTATTAATAAATTCAAAGTTATTAAACACAGGCACAATAAAATAATTCGAAATTCGACGTTGAATGTTATTTTAAAATAAATTGTTGTTGTTTAAACCTTGTTTTGAATTATGATACCCCTCAAAAAAGTGTGATGCAACGGTAATGGTTTTTATTTACTTACCTATGAAACGTTATCGAACTGAACTTGAGATACTTTCTCGAGCACACAATACAATTCACTGGCATTTTTAAGCAATTAAATGCACTAAAATAACTTAAACCACAAACATTTTTCAATTAAAGTACGAAATAAACTCAAAATAAACCACAAAATAACCATAAAATAACTAACCTAACTATCGTAGTCCTGTCAATTTTTTGCTAACCAATCAGGTGTGTAACCAAAATTGCGAATATCCAATCAAGTCGTGTAACCACTGCTATATAGTGAGAGGAGATGCTGGTTACAAATATTGCATGATAGGGCTGTATCTATTATTTATTTATTTATCTGAGGGTTTAACACGCTTAAATGTCATTTAAAAGCACCCTAAAATTTGTCCCGCTCCAGCCCCTGACTATCCGAACTCGCTTATATTCGACTAGGGATATGGCAACCTAGGGATGCAATGCGCAAAGTGGAAACCATAGATTAGATAGTCGGGGGATGTCAGGGGTAGTATTCTCGAATGTCGAATACCACGATTCGCATGCGAGATTAGTAAAATGTCGAATAGCAACTAGGTTATTTTAAAAAGTGTATTCTTGAAAACAGAATACGACAAATGTCAGGTGAATTCAACAGGAGTAGTCTACGTATGCGACTTTGTGGACCATAAACATGGATGAAGCAGATTTTGATTAAATGGAAACGGTCAGCCATTTTACTAAAATAAATTGGTTAATTTACGGCATTTCTTTATAAGCTTACTAGAACATACTTTTAACCAGAGCATTTCTTTATACATCTCTCGAGGCATTTATTTATAAGCTTTACTATAACATACTATAATAAAAAATAAAAAAAATTCAAATTCCGTTTAGAAATCCCCAAACTTCAATTTTTTGAAAAGGACAGTTCTTTTTTGAAAAGGACACTCCTTTTTTGAACCTTAAAATGACCTCTCAAAAACAATATTTCAATAAGAATTTTTCGAGATTAACTTATTTGAAATAGCATCGGCACGGCCCGCGCGATAGCGGAAACAGAAACACAGTCCCAGTGCTGTTTTCCGAACACACTTAAATCCTTCCAAACAAAAGTACTATTTATTTAAGGAATGTTATAAAACCGTTTTAATTATATTGATTTTATTTTAAATTTCAGTTCATTCATCAATTTTGATTTAAAATCAGTTTATGTACTGTACAGCGAAGGCGATGGCGATAGAAAATATTATTTTGAGATTTGCCCAAAGTCGATTAAAACGGTGTGAATTAATTTTACAGAAAACGTCGGGCTTCGTTCAATAATTAGTTGTGGACGGGGAACGGAATGATTCAAATACAATTGAATGAATAAATAAAAGAAAAGAAACTTACATAAAGTGAAAAATACTGTTCGCTTCTTAAAAGAGATTGACAACGGTTTCCCACTAAGGGATGAAATGAAATATCCTGGGTATGAATCAAAAATTTTTCACTTGTCGGACGAGTGTCCCAAACTAATTGTAAATAAAAAAATAATTTGCGGTTTCCTACCTTAGAAAAATAAACGGGGTTGTTCAGTATTCTATCAATATCACAGTCATTCACATAGTACTTTACTCGCCACTGGAGGAGAGAGAAGAGCTTACGGTTGCCGGAAATCAAGAGAGGGTAATTCTCAGTTTTATCCTTTTTCGCTGGGCAAGCTTGAAGACCGGTAAACTGGAGTGGGGAATACCACCACTACAGCCGACTGTTTACAATTTAAAAATAAAAAAAATATCCTTCTAGTATCTTGACAAATAAAAGTAGATAATTGGTATGAAATCGACTCTACAAAATGCCCATTCGGATTTCGGCAAATACAGGAATATTTTAACCTACGAGGGTACTCGCAATTGTTGAAAAACGGTAATTCCTGGGAAACAGAAATACGGGGATCTTCTATATGTCCTCAGGCGGGAATTAATTGAAATATACATTTTTAAAATTAATTAAAAATAAAATTTAGTGACTTCGTCACAGTACATGATATTGCCTCATCCTGTAATTTAGGCTTTCCCCTTTTTATTTTGCTAACAGTACCATCAGTAAAGAGATTCTCATAACATTTGGAAATATATCTTCTAAAAAGTGTAGAGCATCATCGGCTTAATCGGCCTTAGGAACGATATAAAATCTGCCACTGTTTTAAGCGTTTAGGATCCTATAAGAAACATTTACAATGACAAAATTGGGGTTCAACTCTTTATCTAACATTAAAACTCTTTAAAAAAACAAATTTTCTTACTAAGTAAGTTAAATTTAATGCATAATTATTGTTGTTTGTAAGTCAGAATCTATGACTGCAAAATTTTATTTTATATAAACTTGTAATAAAATAAACTACACTCCGTGATACGTGTGGTGACTAGTTTACAATAAATATTATACTTAGACATAAATACATTATTTTACTTACATTAGAAGCTTTAAAAAGACGTTGAATTGTTTTCTCCTTGTGTTTTCTTTAGTTCTACATCTGATTTGTATCCCGTTTTACAATCTGGAACGAAGTAAATCTTACTTTGATGTTTTTTTGTCACTCATGTTACTTGTATTCGGGTACTTTTTTCACATTATTTTGATTCTTTTCACCAATCTTTTAAAAAATCACTTCATTTTACATTGACTTGTATATAAAATGAACTGCAGTGACGTTCGACGTACCAACTGCAGTCAATTTAGCAAACTTTATGAAAAGAAGGACAGAAAGTTCAAATTTCATCATTGCCGATTCGCCTCCTTCTATTTAGTCTTCATAATCCTTCTTATACGCCATAAAAGAGTGACATAATTTTGGTTCCACTGATAGTTCATTCTAACCAAACAATATATTTACCATGTACGTTTTTACCGTTCTAATTTTTTTCATTAAATATTATTTGCAGGTCGTAAAAAGTTGTTTAAATTGGTTTTAATTTGTTAATAAATGATTATATACTTGATGCATGTTATCTACTTTTCTACTTACTCTATAAATACCCAGACAACAAACCAAATCCCAGAGATATCCACAGAATATCTTTTGTGGATATCCAATATATCCACAGGATATCAGAAATATCCCGTGGATCTAATATGGATATCCAAATGTCCGTCTATATCCAGAATATAGAAGATATCCTATTGATATCTAGCAAAATATCTAATGGGTATCTTCCAGACAATACAAGAAATCCCAGAGATATCCACAGAATATATATTTTGTGGATATCCAATATGGATATCCAACCAAATGTCCTTCTATATCCCAGGATATAGAAGATATTCGGATATTCAGCAAAATATTTTATGGGTATTGTTAGTAGAAGTTCATAAGTAACCAATGATTATTGAATAACGTCGAAAGAAAATAGCAGAGATAAAAAACATTATTTTCAAAACTCAAAATATTTTCAACACTCTGCCTTTGATTTTGCCCACTAGGAAGAAAATCATCCTTATTAGGACTCTTCAGCAATAAATGGAAATTCTCTACTCCAGTCTCTAATGGAGTCTGATTGTGAAACGAATTTCGATCGAACTCAATTACGGCGGGTTGAGCATGAGTAGATGCGAAAGTGGTATCGCCATCTATACTTAGTAAGCAAAATCAACAATTACATCTAGTGGATATCCACTATGGTTTACGTTCGCGCCTAGACTTTGATATATTTAGTGGATGTCCATGGGATATTGAATACACCTTAAAAAAATTAATTTTAAATATCTGAATGGAACTATTAGCCACAATGGCGAGCACAATGGCGTAATTTTTTAATAATTTGCTATATAATTACTATTATTTATAGACATTTGCATGTCTATAAATTACATCCCATGGATATAAAATAGATATCCACCATGGACTGGACATTCAGTGGATATTGGGATGTCCAGTAGATATCCAAAGGATTTGGTGTGCTGTCTGGGTATATTTAGAAAAGTTTAAAAACAATATAATTTAGGTAAACAAAACGAACAAAATGCACTTAAAAAAATACTGTCACTATAATTCTCAATGGAATTTGATTTTCCTGTAACTAGTGCCAATTTTACTTCGTTTCTCTTAAAATTAATGACATACAGTTGTTTTTGTTTGGCTCACTGACGTCACACTGATGCGGCGTATTATACCTTCACAATGAAATATTTCGAACTAACACGGCGAAGCTCGATTTAAAATAACTGAACGGCAATAACCAACCTTATGTGTTTAATTGAGATTTTTACATTAGATAAGTAATTAAATAGTTTCAACAAGTAGTTTCTTAGAAACGATTTTAAGTAATTTTTGATCTTTTTTTTGGTTCTGGAGATGTTGCTCGTTGTCAGTTCTAAATTTTTTATCCAAAGAAACGATCTTTATTATTGACGTATAATTCCATAATTTCTCAAATCCATATAAATTTATGTAAATACTAGTTATTTCATAATATAGTCAATGAACTGATAGTGCAACTATAAACATGCTGATATTGTAATATCTAAAGTCAAATAAACAATGAATAAACAATTTTCAAGATATAAATAAATTATAGGCAATTCTTTTTATTAGACATTACTTTTATTAGTTAAACGTTGTTATGCCTTCTCGGTCGAATTATGTGCCCGTTTCTTCCTTAGGGATTATAGCCCCTCCTACAAGGGGTTCTTCTTTAACGACTGACCTATGGTTAGAGGAGAAACAGAACATTGATGGTGCAGAAGGATTATGGAGGATACACGATGAACTTTACGATTTAACAGAATTTGTGGAGAGACATCCCGGTGGATCAGAATGGTTAGAGTTGACGAAAGTAAGTTTGTTTTAACCATTATTAAGACACGAAATTTAAGAAAGAAAAGTCGTAATTTTAGAAAATATTTTTACGCGATTGTAATTCATGAATGTTAGCCCAGGTAGCACAAGTCTGTACCAGGGATATCCCGAGGATATCCGATGGGACATTAGTCTAATCCTCGGGATATTCGGTTTCGGCTATGCGATATCCCTAGTACATCCTGAGGATATACAATGTTAAAAAACGGGACGTCCTCGGTATATCCCAATACTTTATCCCCGGGATATCCCGTATACTTTATCCTCGGGATATACACTGCACTACAGCCATACGCTATTAAAAGGATACTTAAAGGGTACATAGATTAATATTTTATGAATAAAAAAGATGTTCATTCAAATTTTTATTTATTTTAAATATTTAAAAAAATCATGTTTTTGAATGGGAAAAGTATTGTTTGTGTGTCCTATCTTGCCGCTCTTTCGCCCTCTTGAGCCATGCAGCAATTGACTTCTCCCAATCTTTTTTTGACGTTGATATTTTTGCTCTCTTATCTGCTTCTGCAAAAAACAAACATTCATAATTTAAGGATGAATATACAATTTACAAGAGAACAAATAGCAATAAATCGTTGATGCAAAAATATTTTTTCCTGTGCATTTTAGTTTAGTACATAAACAGTGTTTGTCATGAGAGGGTTGAATCGTTTGACAAGTAATATTATAATTAATTGCCCATTGAGCAAGAGATCTGGGCAAAACATTAGCTTCGGTATGTTCTGGGGATAAATTATTGGATATTTGAGTAGATGTGTTTGTGATTATACTGTTCAAGGAGCTGTTATTAAATGTGTAAGAACATGATTGGATATCTGGTGTTAACACTATTTCCAATGTTTCATTATTTTCAATTTCAGAGGAACTGTTGCAATTCACTGACAGTGCCTCCGAATTTGGCATGTAAAAAAAGTTCATTTTTAGTTGAACTACAAACCACACTTTCACTTACGTTCTAACGGAACGTTTTATTCCGAAATTTTTGCCGTTTGGCTCGCATGTAATATTTGTTTATACTTATACTTAATACTGCACCTACCTGAACGAACAATCACAATATTGCACAATATGATCACAATTATCGTTTTTATGCACTACACACGCTTCGCTTCTAAAAATTATTTGAAAACATATAACCTTAAAATCTCTTCCGATCCGATAATATTCCAAAGAAAAAAAGAAGAAACTGGCCTCGGCATCTAGAACTAAGCTGGCAAGTCCTCGTTATATGTATATAGGATATACCTAGTATATAAATTTTCGTATATACGAGGTATATAGGTATTGCTATATCTTTAGGATATACGAGGAATGTCCCGGGATATCCGCTATGAATAGGATATTGACAGGATATCCTGGGGATGTTGTGTGCTATTTGGGAGGTGACAATGAAAAAGAAGATAAAAATTGAAATCGATTTTTCGCGAAAACGGTGCGTCGTAGTAGAAAATGTTTCGTACAAAATTTTTAGTTTACAAACAATATTTTCTATAATAATTATATATCTTATTGGATTACTATGCTACGACGATAAATGCAAAACTGAGGGAGCCAAAGTTCCCAAAAACAAAATTTATATGCAGTATGTTTTCAATGAAATAAATAAATTCATATTATTTCGTAAACCGGCGACTTTATAGAAATATCCTCTAGCTCGTCTATTTTTATTTGTAAACGGTCATTTCGTCAGATTACCTTCTTATTTTTCGTCATCGATACATTTGTTAAATAGAAATAGTCTTCATAGTCTACTTAGTTCTAAAAAAATCCGCCGGATTTTGCGATGGCAGCAAAAATCAGTGGCAATTATTTAAATTTTATTTTGATCATAACTCCTTTATTTCGTGAGAAAAATCTCCGTTTTTTAAATCGGTTTTAAATTTTACTCGCAAAGGCGCGTGTTTTTTAAAATTTTAATTTTTATCCTAATTTAGAAAATTTCATAATTTTTTTCAAAAATGTAAAAAACATGTGTTACTTGTATAAAAACTACCAATCGATCAGTGAAAACAAAAAAATACATTTTAAAATTAAGGACGTTATGGTCAAAAAACGAAATATAGGGTAGACGGGGGCAAAAGTCCGCACGGGGTAAAAGTCCGCACGCGAAGAGCGGGGGAATTAGTGGATATATTACACTGATTATGGCAGTGGTTCTCAAACTTTTGTGGCGACGGAACCCTTTTGAAAAGCGAAATATTTGACGGAGCCCCGCCGCATTTCTAAAAAAAAATCCTCAAAT
>OV651816.1:50621618-50650761 GCA_927349885.1 Psylliodes chrysocephalus
ATATATATTATAAAAACCTATCGTCAATGTTAATGTGCCAAGTTTTTTTAATAATTATGTCCTTGTTGTAGTAAAAACACATTTAAACACATTTTTAATGTTTTTGTATATTGTTCTAACTTTTTAGATAATCAGAGAAAACAGTAAGACATCTTAATATATCCTATTTCACCAACAAAAATGTATAATAATTAATCTCACATCAAACGAAAAAAGTTATTTTAGGATGTCTTAATAGGTTTTAACTTAAAAACTAAATAAAATGTATATTGCAACTGTGTTTAAATAAATGAATATTTTTATACTTGACTATAGCACCAGATAAACATTTTTTTAGATCATAATGATCTGCATAACTCAAAATAGTCAAAATCCACATTATTTAAGTTGTTCTAGTATTGTTTTAGCATAACGATGTAAACTCCAATAATAAATATTCACATTTTTTTGGGACGTTTTTTAAGGAAATTAAAAAAAACATGAATAATGTGATATTCTTGTTTAGTTTTGTACTATACAGGGTGTCCTTTAAAATGTGTCCCAAAATTCTCAGGCAGATTCCTTAACCAAAAAATGGAAAAAAAGTTCCTATAGACCTATGTCCTAAAGTGCCCCCTAAGGGAGCAACAGCCTCTCGAAATCATTTTTTTTATTTTGATTTTTTGAATTTTCTTAAAAATGGAAACAAATAAAAGAACCAAATTTTGGCTGGTAAATATGATCAATAATAGTGACCTTTTGACACCTTCAAAAAGAAATTATTTCGTCAGGGGTGTACTTGGGAATTTTTTGAAAATTTTGATTATTCATAACTTTTTTGTGTTTTTGGTAATGACTTATCCATATTTTTTTTTACATTCTACATTGAAAACTACGTCAAAAAGGAATACTTGTTTGATCTCGATTGGAGCAGCCGTTTCCGAGAAAACATCATCCAAAGATATTCGTCCACTTTAGCTTAATTTTCAATTTTCCTAAATTACCTCGGTGAATCTCGTAAATAAAAATAACTTTTTTAGCTCTCTCTAAATAATTGTAGTTCAAATGTCGTGGTGGGACTATTTTTATTTAATAATAAGAAACGGTTTAAAAAAATATTTATTCTAAAAAAACAAATCAAAAAAAATTAAAGCAGATGCTCAATGTGGCGACCATTGGTTTCCACACACAAGCGCAACCGTCGCATCATAGACTGTCTTACACGAAAAAATACTTCAGGATTATTCCTAAGAACTTCGCAATGATGAAAAACTCGTTCTTCCAATTCTTCAACTGTTTCAACAGGACTGGAATAAACCAATGATTTTAAATAACCCCAAACAAAAAAATCCATTGGATTTAGATCTGGTGAACGAGGTGGCCAGTTAACAGGACAACCTCTGCCAATTACTCTACCCTCAAATCTTTCGTTAAGGTGCTGTCTAGCTTCAAGGCTGTAATGTGGTGGAGCTCCATCATGCATAAACCACATGTTATGTCTGATTTGAATCGGAATATTATCAAGAAGCTCATGTAAGTTATTTTCCAAAAAAAGCCTGTATGCTGCTCCATTTAACCTATTCAGCAAAACAAATGGTCCAATAAGGTAATTATCAATAACTCCAGCCCAGACGTTTATTGAAAATTTATCCTGGTGGTGACGTTCAACAACCGCGTGAGGGTTATCTTCAGCCCATTCATGCATATTTCGAAAATTTATTATACCATCTCTAGTGAAACCAGCTTCATCGGTAAATAGCACTTTATTAAGAAACATTGCATCTTGATTACATCTTCCAAGAAACCATTCAGAAAAGATAACTCGCGGCTCATAATCAGTAACTTTAAGTGCCTAACTTTTTGAATGTGGTAAGGGTACAATTGTTGTTCACGCAAAACTTTCCATACCGTGTTACGTCCGACTCCCACTTCTGAAATTAAATGAGAGAATCTGTGTAGTGAATAGTTAAGAAAGAGAATCCATTGATTTGGGAAATCAGATTTTTTCTGCATAACGCAACTCTTTTCGATACGAAAAGTCGTGAAATGTAAGAGAAGCAATAACAAGTAAAAAAACTAGTTTTATACGATAAGGTACGGGGTAGCTAAAATAATAAATAAGTAATTACTTACCATTTGCTATTTTTCTGGTACTTGTCGATGGTGTTTCAGCTACCCTATCCAAAATTGCTTCTTCCAAAGCAGGAGTTCTCACATAATTTTGTCTTCCACTGTTACTAGAGTTTTTCTTAAATGTACCAGTTTCCCGAAGTCTATCGTCAATTCTAGAAAACGTCTTAGCGCATGGAAGATGCCTATTTGGAAAGCGCTCCTGATAAAGTCTGCGAGCTTCATTGGCATTTCCAGAAGCGAGTCCAAAACATAAGTGCATGTCCGTCATTTCGCCGAATGTGTAATCATTATTGTAGTTATTGTGAGCCATTTTAAACAAAATAATAACAATACAACGAATCGCACCAGAACACTTTTAGAAATAATGTTTAACTGAAGAAACATTTTTATCAGTGAGCGAAAAAAATTATCCACGAAACACAAAAACGCCAAAAAAATACATATTTTTACTTTTTTATTCTAAACAGCTAAATACAAACCTTATGGTCTTCATAATAAATAAATGGGAACTAAATTTTTAAATTTTATTTAGAGAGCTAAAAATAGTATACAGGGTGATTGATTAGTGTGAGGAAGCTCTGTAGATCTGTTATAATAAAAGTAGGCAGCTTTAAGCTTCACATTTTAAAATTAGTTACGATGTGACAGGGTGTTTCATAAGGCCGTGCCAAATCAAAGTTATGTTTTTTAAATGGAACACCCTGTATATTTTTATATTTTTAGAATCTGCTCGATACACTTGTTATCTAATATGAATAGTAAAGGATCTACAGCTACTCAAAAATCACATTTTTTCAAATTCAGGTGGCTGTTGTAGCCAAACAGTTGGAAATCGAGGAAAACGGCTTATCCTAACTTTTTAAGGTCTATTCAGTGACATAAAATACATATTATTTGATACAGGGTGATCAAAAATCCAAAATCACATCCGATTTTTGATCACCCTGTATCAACTAATATTTTTTGCCACTGAATAGACCTTCAAAAGTAAGGATAGGGACATGTAAGCCGTGTTCCTCGATTTCCAACTTTTTGGCTACAACAGCCAAAATTGAAAATTAACCTAAACTGCACGAATATCTTTGGATGATGTTTTCTCGGAAACGGCTGCTCCAATCGAGATCAAACAAGTATTCCTTTTTGACGTAGTTTTCAATGTAGAATGTAAAAAAAAATATGGATAAGTCATTACCAAAAACACAAAAAAGTTATGAATAATCAAAATTTTCAAAAAATTCCCAAGTACACCCCTGACGAAATAATTTCTTTTTGAAGGTGTCAAAAGGTCACTATTATTGATCATATTTAACAGCCAAAATTTGGTTCTTTTATTTGTTTCCATTTTTAAGAAAATTCAAAAAATCAAAATAAAAAAAATGATTTCGAGAGGCTGTTGCTCGCTTAGGGGGCACTTTAGGACATAGGTCTATAGGAACTTTTTTTCCATTTTTTGGTTAAGGAATCTGCCTGAGAATTTTGGTACACATTTTAAAGGACACCCTGTATAATATAATTCATTAGGTAGTGATTTAGAAGCAAATTATGTTCTATTTATAGAATAAAAAATCACTCATAATATCTAAATATTTATACCTATTTATATTTTGGACAGGAAGACTATTTTATGTTTTTGGCTCTGAATAGTTTTCTTAAGAATTTTAAAACCATCCTTAGCTCTTTTGGGATATTCCATGCATATCTTAGAAGTTCATTTTGTTTAAACCTAAAACAAATTAAGTACAAAAAATGAAAATTTAAACAATACACAAAATTAGTCTTTTAGATTAGTTAAAAAAAAGTGTCAACAAAAAATGGCTATGCCTTTTTTCTTAAACATTATTTTTGAAAGGAACTTAAGTTTCTCTACTTACTTGCTGTTATAGTATTTTAGTAGCAGATGAATATAGTGTAGAAGTAGTGACACGATTGATTATTATACTTCTTTCGTCGAAATTGCATTTTTCTTTAATATTTTCCTTCCCTGTTCATTAGCATAAAAAGTAATTCAGGTGGTTGAATTCCAATATTTTGGAACCATGTACTTCTTTCTCATATAAAGAAAAGGAAACTTAAAAAAAATAACAATAAACTTTACAAAGATGTGATATTAAAATAATAATAATAATAAGTAATTAACGTTTACTATAATCATTATGAGACGGATGAAGACGAACTTAGCTGGAGTTTACTTGCTCTTAATTTTAATTTTTCGATAAGAAAATAAGAAAGTTTAATTGCAAATTAAAGGTGATTGCCTAATGCACCGCCTCTGATAATTAGGTTGTGTCTGTACTTACTTATGATATTATCTTGAAGAAGCATTTTCAACAGGCCTTTTACACATAAAGCAGGTTTTCACCATATTATTAGAGATGATAAATCTTAAATATACATTTACAACGTTATAAATAATAATATTTTCCGTAAACTCCAAATATGAATTTGACATGTGTCAGAAAGTGTCAGAACTGACGCTGTCAAACTTGGCAACGCTGATTAAATAAGCCAATTACAGAAGAGGTATTTTCCCCCTCGGGGGGAGTAGATGTTGCTAACAAAATTTAGGGCGGGGAAAGGGGGAAGACTCCCTCTAGTAGTAATTGCTCGGAGGTTTCAAATGCTCCGGAATCTCCAAAAGCCAGATTTGTGTAAGAAAACGATCCCCAAAAACCTGGTTGTTCAAAAGAAAACCCTGAACAGTTTTCTGTAACATTATCGTCAGATATCGTTCCTCTGTCATTACTTACTAAAAAGAGAAAACGAACAAGAGAAGGATTGAAATCTACTCTCCTTACCTCAACACCTACTAAGGAACAACTGGAAATACTAGAACAGGAAAAATGAAGAAAAATCGAAATGAAAAAAAGAAAGGAGGCCATTAGAAGAAATAAAACAATGGTGAGAAATGTTTTTGAAGAAGAGAGAAGCAAGCTCAAGGAAAATCAAAATCAATTGTCCTCTGACTTGTTATGGTCTGGAATTCACATAAATTATTACACATATATTAATCACTTTATTTTATGAAGGTTGATATAATTAGGTCTCGTTTTGTGTGTGTATATATATATATATATATATATATATATATATATATATATATATATATATATATATATTAGATTTAGATATTTTAACTTTAATTCCTGTTGCTCCATTTCGTTTTTCATTTTCATCAGTAATTAAGTCCCTGCATATTATGTTCTGCTACAATAAAATATTGTTTGTAAATGAAATAAATTATATGTTATATTTAAAGTACTTATACTACTTGAGGCCAGTATAATAATCCTTCGTATTCCCATCGTAAAATCTAAGTTTTCAGGGTTTAAATTATATTTAAATTCCTAGTCATTTTCAATGTATATTTTGTAAACAAGTCAAAAGTTCGTTGAGCCTCGGCTTGAGGCATCGTCTTTCTATGTATGTATTGCAACGCGAAGAGACGTTCCTTACGGCGAACTCGCTACCAATACGATAGTGTGTTGTTCACACGCAGTGTGCTTTGTTAAATAGACTGACAAGGATAGAGGAAATTCTTGATGGGGACGTATCTCTAATACTTCTCGGTTTATGTTAAATCAGTATCGTCAACCTTTTGGTACGAAAATTCCTAGTTTAATAGTTTTTTTTAAATATAATTTTTATATTCCAAAATTTTGAATTATAAAAATTGATTGGCAATAGTTTTCAAGCCATCTTAATTTAGTAAAATTAAGAGGAACGTGTTTTTTTTTGAAGACGATTTCAGAGTGAATAGCTGTGTTTGTGCGAGTTCGATTTTTGATTTGATTTGTTTTACCGTTGTAAACGGGATTTGATTTGTACAACTATTTTGGAATTTCGACTGATAGCTTGTCTTATATTTGGCAGTCGTTATTTTTGCCGGAAGGGATTTAATTATACCTCTATTTTTGGTTTAATCACCACCGAACAAATTTCTTCAAGAGACCACGCATCCTCCATTTTGGAAAAAAACCCTCATCGAACTGAGGTAAGGTTATTGATAATCTTTTGTAAATATGTTTGATTGTTATATCGGCTTTTCTTATTTCTTCTAGGGTTTTCCCTTTTCTTTTGGTTCCAATTTTGGGTTTTTTGGTTTTCGTTTCCTATTTTATTCGACGCAGTTTCAATTTTGGTGTTCCCGTCTATACCGGCTGGGATCGTGGAATATTCATCGAATGGGTGATAGATTGGAGCTACACCCTGAACATTGGACTGATCTGGCTGGAACCCAGATCCATAGCTAAGTACCGAATAAGGATATCATTTTTAATTTGTTTTATTATCACTATTAATTTTATTATTAATTAGTAGCACTATCAATATTAACGTTATTAATATTCTCGCTATTAGTTTTTTTATTATCGGTATTAATATTATCACTAATAATTTTATTATTAATTTTCTTTGTGCCCTTGATATTAGCACTACTAATATTACCATTATTAATAATATTACGATTGGTATTATCGATATTATTTTGTTACTATGACCAATTTGAGTTATTAGATATCAGAGCTGGGGAGGATTCGAATCACATAGGATTCGAATCCTTTTTGAGGATCCGAGAGCGGGATTCGAATACTTTAGAAAAAAAGGATCCGTGATCCGGATTCGCAGAGAAAATCCTAAAGGATTCGTATTCGAATCATCAATATCAGTCTCGGATCCTTTTAGAGACCAAACTACGCCGGCGCGCAAAAGATTTGCTGACATACTGTCGCTTAATTGTAAAGAAGCCGTAATTGCAGCCGTTTTAATTCCCCAATTTAAATTCAGATGGTATAATATCGTAAAATGTCCTACTTATACTAAAGAGGAGATAAAAAAGTTTATTATAGACGAAGCTAAAGATTTGGACGAGTCAAACTCTGATGTATTATCAGATGAGAGTGACACAACAAATTTAGATCAATTCTTTGATTTTAGTGAAGACAAGGTACAGCCAATGTCAAATAACAATAGCGAAAAGGCAAGAAACTCCTATTCATTATCAGCACCTAAAAATAAAACAACTTCAAAAATCGAATTAAAGCTGTTGAGATATTTAGAAGATAAACGTAGTAATTTACAAATGATCAATGAATATCCAACATTAAATTTTTTTTTTATAAAATTTAATACTAGTCTTCCTTCGTCTGGTGCAGTCGAACGATTATTTTCGTCTGCAGGTATAATCGACGCACCTCGAAGGAACGGCTTGACAGATGAAAATTTTGCTATGTAACCAAAAGAAATTTTTTGAAAAACTATAAATTTTTTTTAATTTTATTTGATTCTGTTTATTATTTTGTTTTGTGTATTAAAATAAAATGTATTTTTTATAGATTCTAATTTATTTATGGTTTATATTCATAGGGGGCTAGAGTCAGGACTTTCAGATCCATGGATCCCAGGTTTGAATTTTGTCAGTGATGGAATTTTTTCTATTAATTAAAAACAAATTCTAATGCATAAGTAGGATTCCCCAATCGACCTTGTTGGATTCTAATTAACAGTGCTGCTCATATAGTGGCACTGAGAATCATTAATAAAGCCTGCATAGATCAAACATAAAATTCAAAACAAACTGACACTGGCTACTTGGGTAGAATCCACCAAAGCCATTTCACCAAAAAAATAAAATGGTTTATAATAATAATAATAATTAATAATAATCATTTATTCACTTTAAAAATCGAATTACAATTTTAACTTATATTTAACAGAAATTGGTACCACTAAAGGCGAATCTTGTACGTGGGACTTATAGAAATATATTCTACATAGCATTTCTTTTTTTTACTATTTTTTTTTATTTATTATAGATACAAATTAGCAACAGCATTGAATATTTTATAAATAATTATCATACACATAAATAATTGGATAATTGCAAATAAGTAAAGTTCTTTTTAGTTAAATGATTTTAGATTTTAGTTATATTTAAATTAATAAAATCTTAAAATATTTGTCCTTGTTTAGTTAATATCCATTGTTGCAATTTAGATCTATAAAGACCTATCGAATTTAGGTTTTTAAATTCCACCGGAAGTGCGTTAAATATTTTAGGACCGATATATAAAACAGCATTAGATTCGAAAGCAAATATAATAATTAGTGCCACAGTGTAACACTGACAGTGATTCGTATCCGTGATCCGAAAAAAAGGATTCGAATCACGTGATTCGAATCCTTTTTTTATGAAAAAGGATTCGAACATTGGATCCGTGATTCGTATCACATCTCGTGATTCGGATTCGTGATTCGAATCCATTTTTCGAGGATTCGTCCCAGCTCTTAGTGAATACGCTTGTCACTAAGTTGTTCCGTGGTTTGGCTGGAACCAACACTATTGGGCCTATAGTAGTTACATAGTGGGACTTCAGTCCTACGGTGTGTAAAGCGCGTATGATCATACCAGCTAGTGTATCGCTCTACTATCTGTTTTATTTTTCCATATTAGCTTTACATATATCCTATTTTAAAATTATAATACAGGGCTTCTTGTTAACAAACGTTTATGTACTATATTTTGTTAATAACTGATTAGCCTGCCATTATAAATATTACGATTCCATTGTTGTTTACTTTTCCGCGTTTTGTCGACTAGTTAATCATATAATTTGTGATCCGCCTTCAGCACTTTGATCAAAATTCGGTGGCGCTCATATATCTGGATTTGACTTTATAGCTGACCTTGAAAAGCAATATTTTAAGGAAACTCACCACTGATTCTTCTCTGAGCTAGAATATTATTTTGATGCCTACATTATTCTGGGTCTAACAACGGCTTTAGCCTTTTAATTCAAAATAAAAAATAATTATAACCGCACCTTGGCACTTTTATCGCTAGCCCTCCACCGTTAAATACTAGGGTAGCGAAGCCGCGGGGTGGAAGTAGTAGACTCAGATATTCAAATGCCCGTCATGATAGCAGCAGCGATATGATTTACTCCGAAAGTGATTCCGAATTAAATAGTGAGTTATCTGGGCTCAACGTAGGGAAGTTCCTGTAGTAAAAGTTTATGGAAAAACGAAAGACTCATTCCGACTCTACCTAATTCGGATAACTGCAACAGAAGATGATGGCTGCCATGGAATTTTTTACAAAAGGGCACCTAATACAATGCGATTTTCAGAGACAGAAAGAGTTTTATGTAAATAAAACCGATATTATTAGGAAACTTTCCAAGCCATTGCAAGGTAGTTCTGCAATATTTAAGGACTTTGTTAGTTTTTCTACAGATTTAATGTTGCATTAGTTTAATTGTTTTTTATATTTTTAGAATTTCCCCAAAGAATTTGTTTGAATTTTGTTTATTTTTTTCAATATTGCCAAATATGTATTTAAGTTTTTTTATTAAAATACATGTTTTTTGATTTATTGTGGTTGGTTATTATTTATTCTATTCATAAACATATTTATTCAAAAGGAGCAAAGATCCGCTTGCGGATTTTGCCTCACTAAATGAGGCAAAGATCTCGTTTGGCCATATTTAAGTTTATATTCCTGAATTCTTTTAAAACAAGTATTTTGTTTTAATTTCATATATAAAGGTACATGCATGAACATACCAAACATTTCGACACATTTCAAGTACATTATAGAAATGGAAAGGGTCCAAAATATGACAAATACTAAAAGTGCGGATTTTTGCCCCCAACTACCCTATTATTATGTGGTATGCGGGGCTCTTAGAGCCAAATAATGTTTTCTTTTAGAGTTTTAGCATAAAACATATTTTTAGACAAAAAAAGCGAGTTTTTGTGCCCTCTACTTTTGCATTTATCATCGTAGCGTAGTGGCCCAACAAAATAAATCATAGAAAACATTGTTAACTACAACTTTTGCATAAAATTTTTCTACTACGACGTTTGGTGTTTTATACCGTCTAAAATAAATTAAATTTTATTAAATAAATCACTAAGTGGTAAATGAAAACCGACTTCGTATCATTATTTTTAGGGAATTGATATTACTGAAGCTTTTGAAGTCCACCACCTTTCAGTCCTGCCCGAAGAAATGTTGAAAAAGTTTTTCGTTAGAAAAGCAACAACCAAACGCAATTCTCCATTTACATTTGAAGAAAATGGTTTTTACAAGACTTTAAAGAAGGAAATCCGTCCAACTTTGAAACATTTACCAAAACAATCTGTGAACAATACGAACTTCTTCTGTGATTCCATGGTGTTTATTTTGTTCTTTTTGTCAACGTTAGCTACGTATTATTGGAATTTTTGGCTAGCAGCAGTAGCTGGACTGATTTTAGGAATGCTTACAATCGCTACACATAATTATTTACACATGAAGAATAATTATAGAATGTATTATTTTCAGTTTTCAATGTTACAAGTGAGGTGAGTAAATGAATACCGTGCGACAATTCAACTGTAGCAATTCTTTATGTATACTTAAATCGATTAGGAAATTTGGGAAAACATATCAGACGTATTTTTGAATTGACACTTATTGTTAAACAAAATGGACAACTTCCGGTTTTACCGGAAATGAAGTTTGATTTTTTAAATTTAAATTAATTATTGGATCCGTCATTTTATTTATTTTTTTTTATTTCAGAGTCTCTATCAGCAATCTCACAAAACTTTATATTCAAAATTTTATTACAATTGATAATTTGTATACTCCATATTAGATTTTCAATTTCAGATTTTTATTCATATACCTTGATAAGCCCTATATTCCACATTTTATAAAAGTATATTTTTTTAATTTTTGTCATCCATATTGGGTTCCGCCATTTTGTTTTTAAAATGTTTAATTTTAGGTTTTTATTTCTACGGAACACAAAAAATTGAAACTGCCTTGGAAAACTTAAAAAAATATTTATTTAGTTTTACAAAGATGGTTGAACACAAGTGGCTTTGAATTATCAGTTAACAAATCTATGACAAGTATTTTTACAAGACACAATTCACCTAATATATAGGTTCTTTCGTTCGCTGTTGGTGTGCACCAGTGTCAATTACACCACCTTATTTACCTAGTTTAGTTCCTCCTTATTCCTTATACATATACATGTCGAGTGTAATTATTCATTCCTGATAGATAAGCTGGTGGAGAAAATATCCACCAGCGGCCACCACATCGCCGACAGGAAGGTGTAGCGGATTTTATACCGGGCCAAACGAAAGGTAGAGTGTCCGATGGTGTAGTTCATTCCTACACCAGTGGGACGAACGAAAGAACCTTATGAATAACATCATGTTTGGACTCGACGATTTCATGATTCAAAATAAAGCGAGGTACTTGGACAGGAATCTGACATGGAAATCCCATATTGAAATGAGTAAATTTTGCTAATATTAAAATTGCTGTTATTTTATAGAGCTTATATTCGCTCTATATTGGATTACAGATGTACATTATATGGTTTGGCTAGTAATAACCTATTAAGAAAATCAATATTTTTCAGAACTCTGCTCTAAGAACAGTCTTAGGTGCCACGAAGTTTACTCATATTCAACTTTTACACGTGGAAGCTCTGGAACCTCCTTTGGAAATGAGAAGAAATTATCTCAGTAAAAAAATGTTAATTACAATCTATACCAATAATCCTAAATTATTTCATCAGATTACTATATTAGATAGTTATGATTTGACTAATAAATATTGAGTTTTAAGGGGGTGGGTGGCTCAGTGGTAAAGTCTCTGCCTGCGGATCCAAGTGCCCAGGTTCGAATCCCACCGTTGGACGGGATTTTTTTATTTAATTTAATTATTTAAAATTAATTCTGATGCCTTAGTAGGATTCCCCACTCGACCATTCACGGTTGGATTCTAATTAACAGTGCTGTTCCTAAAGTGGCACTGGTAAACAGAAACAAAGCCTACATAGAACACGAGGCGAGATAACCTTAGCAATTGAAGCCCATGACACACCAAAAAAAAAATTGGGTTAAAAAATCCCCACCACTTTGTCTCGCTTTACAAAACAATAAAAAACCCACCTTCGTGAAATTAATGATTTTTTAAGCTTTCATTCAGATATTTCCTTTATTAAACCAAACTATGAAGAAAATATATTTATAAGTAGCAATATATTACTCTGTATTTTAAGTAATTTTGAAGATGCCTTAATATTATATACGGACGCGTCCAAATCAGCTAATGGCGTAAGCTGTGTTTTTTTTGAACCTAAAGAGCACATAGAAAATCTTTTAAAATTAGGCAAGAATGTTCCATCTATATTGCGAAAGCTGCATCTATAAAGCACTTATTTACGCCTCTTCCTCCAGCAGAGAAACGATAGTTATTGTATCAGATTCTCTCTCTATTTTAACATCTATTAAAAAAATGGGCTTCCTAATACATCGACTTGTCCTATTTAGATTAAGGCTCACATTGGGCTAAAACACAACGAACATGTAGACATTTGGGCCAAAAAAAGCTTTGTAACAGGTTCTAATACGTGCAATATTATTAAGAAATCAGTTCAATAAATGGCAACACTTGTACCAGGAATATTGTTTTACAAATCCAACGAGGTATACTACTCTTCAGTTAAAAAATCCTAAGATCTCTTGGTACAAGCATTATAAAATACCGCGAAAGTACATATCGACCATCATTAGGATTAAATTTGGTCATGCCTGTTATCCTAGCTATTTATACAAAATTAGAGTCTCTGAAAGTGACCAATGCTAGACATGTAATGAAAAAGGAGATCTAGGCCATATCTTCTTTAATTGTACTAAAAACAAAAAATTCTCTGACAAGCTATATAACTATCTACTTAAATGTGGAATATGCTCCCCTTGGAATATCCAAAGTTTATTTTAAAATTCTTTTAAAATGTTATTTTGAATGTGTGACATCCTGTATAAAATTGGTATTAAAATAATTTAAAATTTAATTATCGCCGCACGCAATATTCCTGAGAAAGAGGAATTTCACGAAGTGTGAGATTTATTTGGGCAGTCGACGTCCAATCTTCTATAAGAATTAATTTTATCGTCATATCGTTGAATAATCCACCAGTGTCTTTGGCTGCGACTAGCGGTAAGTTATTAATGTCATTAAAAAAGATCTAAATAGAAATTATATTTTTACTTTTTGATAGTTATAAGTTTAATTCTTGAAAGTTAATTTAGATTTGTTCAATACGGATTAGTATTTTCTTTTGTGTTGCTGGAATTACAAATTGTTGTATTAATTAATTTTTTATTGTTGGAAATTTTTAAAAAATAGTTGTTTAAAAGTTTGATTTATATCTCATACAAGAGACTCATGAAAAACAGAATTCATTTTTGTTTAGGAAGCGAATACAAGCAGTACAATGTTTTATCATTTTTGGACCAGGATATCTTCTGTTGTAAACTGGTGTGTAAATAATTGCAGGAAACGAATGATGACTGAGAGTACACGATACGATAGTTACAGTCGCGTTATAATAGAAGGCAGCACTTAACGAGGCGTTTTAGCCACTAATTTTGGCGAATTTTAAAAAATTTAACAAGACATTAAGAGCTCAAATTTCGGGATTATAAAAAAGATAATTATTGGCGACCTTTCTTTCCCGAAAACTATTTCCCCAAAAGTATCTATTAGAAAAACCTGAATTCACGACTGAGAAAACTGTATGGTCTATGTGCTCATTTCATTTTCTGATTTGATTAAAGGTAAGTAATGTTTGGCATAAAATATCTAAGAGCCAGTCAAAATTTCATATAAGTGTTTACAAAAGGTAATTAAACGTTAATTTTAAATAAATTCCACAAACATTTATGAATTTTTAATTGAATCAGGTATACGTTTGTGATTAGTACTTTTCTTAAACTCGTTACCTTTGTTTTCTTTCCTTTTGTGTTATTTTACTCCCTTACCGTGACCTAGTGTATGTCTGGTTTTTTTAATGCCTTGATGGGTCCCTAGGCGAGAAGCGTGTGACCCTGTTTAATCCTGTTGTTATTTGAAATTAAACATTTAATGTATTCTCTTTTTCATTCATTATTTGTTTGGTGATGGATTTTATTAATTTAACTCTTCCATTTTGTGTCTGAATGTATGACAAAGAGTCTACGCAAAAAAAACTACGACCATTAAGTATTGGAAAAGAGTATCTAATAGCGGTTTTTAAAATCGTTCTGTTATAGGAATGGTTTTAGTTTAAAATTTAATCTTTAAATCTTTTGAAATTACTGCGATTTAAATGCTAATATTACTGGTTTTATATAGGCATTTAAAAACATTGTTTTGTAGAGAATGGAGAATAAGTCACGCTTTAAGTCACCACCTATTGACCAATACAATAGCTGATTTGGAAATATCAATGATGGAACCTCTTTTGTTTTACTTACCAGGAGCTAAGACGCTAAAGCAAAAAATTATATCAGTTATTGGTTCACCAATACTCTGGATGCTTTTCTTTCACTTGCCATTATTACGAAGGTATGTACGAAAAGGCAAATGAATATATCTTAAAATAAATTAACATTTTTAAATACCCAAACCTGTAAAACGTACAAAGTGATTTTTTAATGTAGTAACATGCGTGCACCTATTTGACAAATCTTAAAATTTAAATTTTTTAGGTTAACAACTGCCCACAAATGTAACTACAAAAATCTAAAGCTTACAGATTTGACTGGATTATCTCTGCCTGCATTTATGTACTTTTTTGGAGGACAATCATTAGGAAGCGTACTTTTAATGTGGAATTTTATATTGGTCATTGGAGCTTTTTATATGGGTTTTATTGGACAAAACGGTGCTCATCACCATCCAGATATATTCCATGATGGAGATAATCCAAGGTAAAGTAGTAGTAGATTTACTTTAAATAGATAATTGAGTACCTGCCTCGAGTACATTGTAACCAACAATTTTAGAATCGATACTAAAGGGTTTTAGCAACAATATGAATCCTTACTGCAATTTGCCTTAAGATCCATAATATTAAGGATCATTTTAGCTTACTAAAGTTACCTCAACTAGAACAAGATAGTTCTGAAAATACTTCCTGTAAAATTCTTTTTTCAATTTTTAATTGGAAGACCGAAAGACGATGAGAAGTATTGAATCGTTGAATTTTTAGGTTTGTAAAGCTTTGGTGATAATTAGGCTAAACTATGTGGACATTTTTCGTATTCCTAGTCCTGTTTTTTTAGAACCTTTCAATGTTGCATTTTGATTAAGATTTCAAATTATTTAAATTTCGAATTTGAACCCTTTACTCCTCAAGCCTACTCGTGTAAAATATTTGGACCCTTTACCCCTTAAGTCTGCCCATGTAAAATTATTTGGGTTCTTTACCTCTTAAACATAAAAATGTAAAAAGATTTGAGTCTTCTATTATTTAAGTAAGTAAAAGTACATATGAACCCTTCGAAATCCTGTCCATGTGAAACTATTTGGTTCTTTTACAATCCTCTTTTATTCCAACATACGCTAATCAAAACAAACTATCTAAAAACACTGCATGATTTAGTGTTTTCACTTAATCCCGCAAAAAAGTCAATGAGAAGTTTGTCAAGTTTTAGTTGTTCAAACATACCTACATTATAAAGCTCGACTCCATCTTACGGAAACAAAAAATGTTATTTATAAAAGTGGGGCGCATCTGGGGTTTCTCCCCCAGAGTAGTCGCATGGACTTACACGGCTATTATAGGCGAGTTCGGATAGTCAGGGGCTGGAGCGGGACAAATTTTAGGGTGCTTTTAAATGACATTTAAGCGTGTTAAACTGTCACTAATAGGATTAAACCGAACGCTAAAAGGGTCGTTTGGAGTTAAAAGTGTTAAAGGAGTTAAAGGAACTTGGCTGACCGAACGCAATGTATAAGACCTATGTTCTGTTTATAATGTAAGAATTTTATCGAGAACATTTTGTTTCGTTAAAAATTAATGAAGTTTCACTAAACAAAATCCAAAATCCAATCGAAATATTTTAAGGAGGATTTTATTTCGTGAAATTTAGACTCATAATTTCCAAAGCAACAACAAAAAATTATCACCTCTTGTAGTCCTTGATATCCTTGATAATGCCTTTTGCATCATTTCATACAGTCATATAAATTTATGTTAACGGAAAATAAGTCTTAAATAGGTTTTTACAAACTATTTTTTATATTATTCACATTTTATTATAATTTTTAGTGTATAATCGATAAATAGGCAAATATATATAATTTAAATGTGTCCGTAATTAGCTATGATTAGTGTTTACACCTGCAGTAAAATTGATTCTAAACCTAGACCCCTTGATTTCATTTAGGCGGTATTTAAAATATTGCTTGAGATGCGACTCTATGGGCGCAGCCATTTTTATTTCTCATCTCACTCGGGAGTATTTATAATAACCATTTTCTGTTTCACATTGTTATTGTTCGATCCACAAGCTGGTGAATCAGACAATAACAAAGTGAAATAGAAAATGGTTGTTATAAATACTTCCGAGTGAGATGAAAAATAACCTGTCTTTGCCCATAGGGTCGCATCTCAAGCCTATTGACAAGCATTCTACCCCACTCCAGTTCATTGTTCGGAGATCATGGAGTGTGGATTAGGCATGCGCATAAGGTGATTTAAATCGATAATAAGATAACTGTAGCTGATTATTTAGTAAAAAAAGCTTTTATTCGGTTCCCGTGAATATAATTATTATAGAAAAAACTTATACGGTTGTTATTTATAAGTACGATTAGATTTTAACAATGAACTGGAGTGGGGTAGAATCACATACTTTGATTACTATACGAGGCAAGAGAGAGGTCCGACACGCCCAACATAGGGCTAGGCCATTTTGAACCCTGTGACACAGTTTACAGCTAAAGAAGCAGATCGCTCACTCTGCGTCGGCACTTTTGATCTCAATGTTTCAGTTTATACACTGTGCAACTCGGATAATACAATATATGACAACCGTCTATAATAAAATAGCAGTCTTCTGCGTATCCTGAATTTGTATCCCTGGAGTGGATGTTATTTTGGAACTTTCAACTGGTCCGAGTGAGCTAACTGATTCTTTAGCAATAAACTGTGACTTCAAAAATAACATTCACTGACACTGACAGCAGCAAGCAAAATATCAGGTGCGTTTTAATCATCCGCTTCTGCTTCCGGAATTGTCGGTTTAGTCGTTTTAACCTGTCAGATTAAAACAAGAAAACCGACAATTCCGAAGCAGAAGCGGATGATTAAAACGCACCTATTAAAAATATTGCGCCAAGATGTAGGCAACACGTAATAAAGGTTCAAAATGGCGGAGTTTTCTATCTCCTTTTAAAAGGCACTCAGAAAGCTGCGCAGTGCGACCATTCTCCGTATAGTAAAAGAAAATCAAAGTATGTGGGTAGAATGCTTGTCAATAGGCTTGAGATGCGACTCTATGGGCGAAGACAGGTTATTTTTCATCTCACTCGGAAGTATTTAAAATAACCATTTTCTTTTTCACATTGTTATTGTCTGATCCACTTTAGATATGGCATGTTGTCATTAACAGGGTATTAGCACATACTTTGATTTGCTTTTACTATACGGAGAATGGTCGCACTGCGCAGCTTTCTGAGTGCCTTTTAAAAGGAGATAGAAAACTCCGCCATTTTGAACCCTTATTACGTGTTGCCTACATCTTGGCGCAATATTTTTAATAGGTGCGTTTTAATCATCCGCTTCTGCTTCGGAATTGTCAGTTTTCTTGTTTTAATCTGACAGGTTAAAACGACCAAACCGACAATTCCGGAAGCAGAAGCGGATGATTAAAACGCACCTGATATTTTGCTTGCTGCTGTCAGTGTCAGTGAATATTATTTTTGTAGTCACAGTTTATTGCTAAAAAATCAGTTAGCTCATTCGGACCAGTTGAAAGTTCCAAAATAACATTCACTCCAGGGATACAAATTCAGGATACGCAGAAAACTGCTGTTTTATTATAGGCTTTTGTCATATATTGTATTATCCGAGTTGCTCAGTGTATAAACTGGAACATTGGGATCAAAAGTGCCGACGCAGAGTGAGCGATCTGATTCTTTAGCTATAAACTGTGGCATAGCAATCAAAATGGCCGCGCCCTATGTTGGGCGCACATACTTTGATGATTACTATACGGTACAAGAGAGAGGTCCGACACGCCCAACATAAAGCGCGGCCATTTTGATTCATATGCCACAGTTTATAGCTAAAGAATCAGATCACTCACTCTGCGTCGGCACTTTTGATCTTAATGTTCCAGTTTATACACTGCGCAACTCAGATAATACAATATATGACAACCGCCTATAATAAAACAGCAGTCTTCTGCGTATCCTGAATTTGTATCCCTGGAGTGGATGTTATTTTGGAACTTTCAACTGGTCCGAGTGAGCTAACTGATTCTTTAGCAATAAACTGTGACTCCAAAAATAATACTCACTGACACTGACAGCAGCAAGCAAAATATCAGGTGCGTTTTAATCAGGGGCTGGTAACTCAAATGGAAAAACATGAGGCCGGTAATTTAGTACCACTCCAATTAACGGGATGGCTCTCGTATCGAAATGTCATGTCAGTTTGTCAACAAATGAACAAAACTTCATACTTCGAAAAATTAAAATGGCTGTCGCATTTGAAGATGTATTGAATTTTGATTCATCTAGATTTATTTTTCAACACCTTCCAATTTTAAGCATGTTTTCAAGAGATGGGAACATGGATTTCAGCAACGAACAATGAAGCACTCCCAGATATTGGTAGTGATGCAATTTATACCACGTATTAAATATGCGGTCGTCATGTTAAGGATAAACATACAATTTGTAATAAGTGTCTTAAGAAAAATGCATCTTGTACTGGCATATCAATGGTAAGTAATATTTACAAACTTTTTTTTGATTCAGTGGTAAAATAATTGGTTTGTTATTTAAATTTCTTTTTGTTTTCAGTTTTTAAATGATCATATAAAGAAAATGTTGGCCCTTCAAAATGCCCTGTAGATCGATGAAATATTTGAGCCTTAGCCATCAATATTAAAATTTGATTCAATGCCATTGACATCAAACAAGAAAACACCCCAAAATCTTCAAAGGTCCAAACGTGTGTAAGTTTAATTTAAGCTCGAAAGTTAAATTCATTTATCACAGTGCTCAGGTGATGAATAAGAATTTGATAACTACAGGTGCTGTACAAATAAATCAATAAAACAATATCGGATGAAGAAATGTTCCTCAACTTAACTAGTCGACTCAATAAGCATATGGCAAATTTTATCCACCCTCAAATTCGCCTTGATTGTAAGACACCAAAAGGGTGATGCTTCAACTTCAGTTTTTTCAAACTTATTGCCACTCCAAGTTGCAAAACTTTTATATTGGTCTTGAGCACTTGTCGAGTTTGTTACAGAAAACATTTTTGAAAGGTTTGTTTTATAAATATTTAATTATTTAAATGGTATAAATGCATATTTGTTTGAGTACCTATTTCCATGTTTAAATAGACAAATTATATGATGCGGCGTTAATTTACTGTAATAAAAAAAATAAATAAAATAAATTGCATTTTATTTCAAGTTTGAAATTAATGCAAAAATATATTGAAGAAAATCAAACAAAAAAAAAATAAATTGGAAAAATATTTGACTAGTTTCAAATCACAAAACAGTCAATATGGTTGTTTTATGATATGAAACTAGTCCAATATTTTGCCAATTTATTTTTTTTGTTTGATTTTCTTCATTATATTTTTGCGCGACTAGCAGAAAGTTAAATTTCAAAAAGCCCGCGCTAAGCGGCCATATTGAATTTTAGTACCACTCCAATTTGATAGATGACAGCACATCGACTCAGAATATTACCATTGAGTTTCCCATCTATTCACATTAGTAATCTATGGTTTTAATCATCCACTTCTGCTTCCGGAATTGTTGGTTTAGTCATTTTAACCTGTCAGATTAAAACAAGAAAACCGACAATTCCGAAGCAGAAGCGGATGATTAAAACGCACCTATTAAAAATATTGCGCCAAGATGTAGGCAACACGTAATAAGGAATCAAAATGGCGGAGTTTTTATCTCCTTTTAAAAGGCACTCAGAAAGATGCGCAGTGCGACCATTCTCCGTACAGTAAAAGAAAATCAAAGTATGTGGTTGGGCGTGTCGGACCTCTCTCTTGCACCGTATAGTAATCAAAGGAAAAAGGTCCATCCGATATCAAAGGAACCGACAGCTACTGTCACTTCTCCTTGATCGGTATTCTCGGGTTGGAATCTTCGAGCGGGTAATAATTATATTTCCTAATAAACGAAATATCAGAAACTTCATATACAATATGTTGGAACCTTATGGAAAACATTTTTGTTATTAATTTTTGGAAAAAAACAGTTAATTCTTCGTAAAAAGTTTTGCATTGTCTAAAACTTGAAACAACCATCAGATATAAAATTTTTTGAGGCGTTTACAAGGTTTGTCAAAAAATATGAATTTTTCTAAACAGTAAAGTACCTTTATTTTTGACAAACCTCATATACGACTGATAAAATTTGATATCTAATGGTTATTTTTTAGGTTTTCGACCATGCTGGACTTTTTTTGAAAAATATTAATAATAAAAAAGTTTTTCATATGCTGCCAACTTACGTAGATAGTTTACGTGTCTGGCCAAATTTACTAAAAATATAAAAAAGAACCGTTGATTCGAAAATGCAAAATTTATTAAAAAATAAAACTAAACATTGGCGCAGTGTCATTGAAAGAATAATTTATACTATTATACTATATTCAGTATGTGGCTAAACTAAACTTGGCTTTTCGTGGTCCTGTAACAAATTATTTAAAAGAAATAATGGAAATTTTTAAAATGTATAGAAATAATAGCAAAATTTGATCCAGTCATGTCTGCACATATTAATAGATCTCAAAAAAATATTCCACTTTACCTTGGAGATAAAATTCAAAACGAAACCATTAAATTAATAGGTGACATTGGGGTCTATTCTGTAACACATCCGTTAAAATTTAGAGTCCTTTAAAAATTAAACTTTTAACGGCCCGTTAATTTTTTTAACCGAAAATGGTATTCTGTGTACACAAATTTTAGAGGCCAGTTAAAAATTATTTATTTTAACGGATTCCCTTAAAAATTACAAAAGAATTTCGCATTTAAGATTCATTTGAACTCATTTTGAAGGATTAGAAGAATAAATTTGAAAACCTAAACATACCTCAATTTTCAATTCAAAACCAAAACATACCTACATCCACTTAAAATAAAAAATGTCTTGCGCACCAAGAACTAATAAAAACCAAAAAGAGCTGATGATAAACTTTTTAGAACAGCAAAATTTGCTTTACGGTGCGAAAATAAACCCAATAGACAACAACGAAGTTGGCTCTATAATATTCACTACAGTTTTGATTACATCTTTAAAACCGTTTTTAAAATCTACATTTGGTAACTGAAATAGATCGCTCGAGTCCCTAACTGACCTTTGATGTAATCAAAATTCGGGTTTGAATTAATAAATGTAATAGATCTACCTACATTATAAATGTTTTCTACTTTATTATACCTTTCTTCATTTTCCAGTAACTCTTCAATCAAAATTTCTCCAATTACGTAATAAAACGCCATTATTAAAATATAAAGGAATTGTTACAAAATAAAAATATTTTAAACGAAGTTAAAAAACAGTATTTTTCTATATTACTTAATTGTACTCCTGATGTGAGCCACCAGGAGCAGATTTCTGTTTGATTAAGATACGTTCATCTAAAAAACAATAAATTTAGTATCGAATAACGTTTTTTTATCATTTCGTCCTATAAATGATACAACAGGTGAAGGTTTAACCACCTCTTTACTAAAAACTTTGGAGAATTTTGATTGCACCGCTGTTATTTTGTGCCTTTTTGCTGTATGTGTGCCGCCCGACTCTAGGGTTGCCAGATCGGAATATTTAAAAATCGGGATTGCCAATTAAAAAGCTACTAAAAAATCGGGACTTTTCAATAAAAATCGGGACGCTAACGAATAATATATTAAAGAAAATAAAATACATAATTCTCAAAATAGAACAATACAATTTCTAATAAAATCTAAAAACAAAAAAATAACGCAACATAAAATGGCATTAGTCAATGAAATCTTAATAGTATGAATAAGTTAAAAATAAGTGACTTATAAATACTTTTCATTTTTTCCGACTTCTAAAAGTATTTTTTTCTTATCCTTCGCATATTCGTAGAAGTCTTGACATGTTAATTTCAAATTTGACTTTGCAAGCAATTCATTTTTTATGCTTTCTGGTGTACATCTGTTGCTGCTATCCCGCCAAGTATTTTGCATCACGGAAAAAACTCTCTCTGTTTCCGCATTACTTACGGGAATACTAAAAAGAAACTGAAGAAGAATTTTCAGTTGTGAAAAATCATCTTTTTCCTTTTTAAAAAGTGCCATCCATTTGTCATGGGTTGAACCATCCATTTTTCGCAATTTGGGAAAAAAAATTTTTAGCTGTTAAATAGTCTTCATATAAACCATCTAAATCGCTTTTTATGTGTAACAATTCAACTATCCCAACCAAAACATTAAAATCAATGTTGGTTTCTGTTTTAAATGATAATGGGGTTATATGAAACAGGTATCCGATTCATCATAACAGAACCATTTTACTAAATATTTAATAGTTACGTCATAAAACTGGATAAAATTCTTAGTGATGGACTTGCTTTGTTGAGAAGTAAATTTCTTTAAAGTGACACCTGCTTTATAGCCAAAACACTTGTCAGTTCTTCTTTGAATTAATTTGTCCCTTAACGTATCCATTACAGATTACAACTTCAAAACCGTTAAATCTGATTTTTTCAAAGAAAGTACCGCCTCCTGGAATATGCGTAATGCATTCTGCATTCTGTTTTCTGTCGATCGCCGTCCGTCATGTCACACATTGTTGCCAGCACCTCCTAATTGCCTTCTGAATATTTTACCCATGCCCATGTGAAATCGGGACAATTAGCGTCCCGACGCACACTGGGGCAACAAGCCATCAAAGTTGGCAATAAATCACAGACTTTCTTTATGAATTTGTAAGTTAAATACTGCTTTGTAGAGGTGTTAGTATTACAAATGAAAATACTTAGAGGGCTTATAAAGTGTTTGCTAAAAAAATAGAAAGTTATTAAGAATATAAAATAATAAAAATGTATATTCTATTCTTAATATCTTTCTATTTTTTTTTTAGCAAATAAACACTTTATAAGTCCTCTATGTATTTTCTTTTGTAATACTAACATATAATATAATAAAAATGTCATGAGCCTAATGAGGGCCTAAGTACCGTGGGGGTAATCCACTCTCCACACGTTAAAGATACAGATAATAAAAATGTAATATTATAATAATTTCATTTAGAAAAGCTATGATAATTGTAATCAAATTTCATCCTCTTTAGAATGTGATAAGACATTTTCTTCATCGTCTCCACGGTCATCATCAGTGTCATGAATATACCATGGCTATGAAACTGGACGTGTCCAGATTTAAACAAATCTACTGCTTCTTTAGGAAAGTGCTGCAGGTTCTTTCTTTTTTAATTTTCGTTTGCTCGTGATTACAAGGTCGAAACTAAGTAAAAACGAATTAAAGACATCCTCATTAGTTTTCTCTGTTAATTGGTCTTTAGGCAACAAAGCAGAAGATATTATTTCAGGCCCATGAATAAAATATTTGTGCAATGTCGGAGGCATATTGACCGTGGGTACTTTTCAACAAAGTATCTAACGGTGTTGTGAGCAAATTCTATTAATTTCATTCTTTCCAGAACTTCTCATGATATTAAGAAGTTTCTTTCTCGATAAAAACATAGTGGTCGGAAAGTATATTTAAATACCTACCAAATCAGATCCATTGAGTACAAATCGGTCAAAAACTAAAATAGCAGCGTTGCAAAGCATAATAATGTGTTATTATAGCCTTCTATGAAAACATAAAAACCAGACAACTTTGATTGTCTATATCTTACGATTGAATGGACTAATCGTGCTCGGAGAGGTTTTAAAATAAAGAAAATAGGTTAGATATTTAACTTTTGTTATTAGATTTTATAGTTAATTTATAATTATTACGCAAAACGAGCTTAAAATGGGTTACTTTTAGGCTCGTTTTTTTTTCTTCAATTAGGTCGGCCATCTTAAATTTTAAATTTCTATCATTTTGTTATGTCTATCTGGGAGCATATTTAGTTGCCTATAAAATGAACCTAAGGACAATAAAATCGATTTATTAATAAACGAAATATATTAAAAAAACAGAATTCGCTTTTGATGATCGTCCCGCCATATATTTATATACTTTGAAAAACCCCAAATAGTGAAGAAGAGTGCAAATAAGTGCACAGAAACTAAACGATTTCGAAAAGTACAAACAATATTCATTATGAAAAGTCGAAATTTAAAGCTGCTTTGGAACACAACAAATAGCCTTCATGTATTTAAGAATATTTTAAAATTTTAACGTTTAACCTTCATTTTACTTAACCCCAATATTATAAGATTACGTTTATTTTTCTACAACTTTTTACTTATTAAAATAATAATACATAGCTGAACTTAAAGGCTCCATGGCGGAAATTTGAAAAAAAAATCAGAATACAGTCTAATCACAGTACAAAAACAAGTTAAAAACTACAAAAATAACAATGCATATATACTCGCCTCAGATAAGTAACTTTGACTGAACGTGGCGATGAAACGCGTGAGACAGAAGATCGCACTTGTTGGTTTTATTATGTAGTGGACAGTAATATATAAGAAAAAAATATGAGGTAGAGTGTATATCCTATTTAATTTTTTTATTTATTGCCAAGTTTGAGGGCTTGTTGCCCCAGTGTGCGACGTATAGTCCATCGGAACGCGGGACAAAACTTCCGATATCGGGACTGTCCGATCGTCGATTATATCAAGGTAAGGTGTCAAAAACGTTTAATCATATATTTAGTTTATATTATATGAATCAGCACTTTTGGCACCATAACATCTGTTCTGTCACATTATTGAAGGCCTTACGATTGAAAAAATAAAATTAAAAGTATTAGAAATACATACAATTTAGAAGTCGATAATAATTGAGAAATTGACGAAAACTCATGACTGACTGGACTTGTGTAAACGACCTGGGTCCAGCTCTTTGCCAGTGAGACTGGCGCCACTACTGGATATATGTAAATCGGCCTTAGCATGATGATATAAGGTCCTCTCCAATAAAATTTAAAATAGATACTTTGGCGAAATTACATATAGATAGGTTTATAATTGGTTATATCTTTTTATCCCCTTTTTTGAAAACTGAACATTCTCTTGAGGTCTTCCAAATATCCAAAACTCTTGATGGCTTATGTTATTAAGGATGACTAACTGAGATGCAAGTTAAAGGCCAAATCGTTTACAATAAAAACTGGAATATGGTTTAGACCAGGTGTCTTTTTGGGCTTAAATAACAATAATTCTTAAAATTAAATACATTCAATATAATAGACATACTTAAATTACAATACCGTTTCTTTAGAATATCTTTCTTTTTACCTTATTCCCTTAAAAAAGAACTTTACTCCGTTTTTCTAGTGTTTTTCTTTGCTCTAAAGATTTCCTTTTCTCTCTTAAATCTACTATTTCTGTCAAAAAACAGCCCTCTATAATAATGTATTAATTATATTGTATCTAATATAAACGTTTACATTTTTTCAGAGCCAAAGAAAACTACGATTGGGGATTGAGTCAATTAGACTCGATAATGGATCACAAAGAGGTCTGCGGTAACCACTTTTTAGTGTTAATTCATTTTGGAGATCATTGCCTGCATCATTTGTTCCCAACATTGGATCATGGAACTTTGGAGCACCTTTATCCGATTTTCGAAGAGGTTCTCAAAAAGTTTGATGCTAATTTAAGATTTGTCACTCAATGGGATACTATTTGTGGCAACTTTAGGCAGATGACGAGAAACGAAGCCAATCCGAATCCACCAGACTTGCATAAATACAAAATAAAGAAAAAACACTAATAAAATAATTAGGAATTATATATATATTTTTTTTTTGGAATAATTATCGACCTGTATTTGTGAAATACAGATTATTCAACAATACCCGTATCCCACGTGACTAAATTGACTTCATCAGTTAACTAAAATTAACATTGAACCAGGGCTGGTATACCTAACGAGTTCGCGACATAGTCCTAGGTTATGGATAAGGGGATGACTAAGGCTAGGGGGAAATAGTAGTCAGCTTAAGTTAACAACACTTTTCTGATGTTTGTTTGGCGAAATCCGCAGTTATCGTTCGTCTTGCAGTAATAGTATTATAAAAACAGAGACAGATCTACTTTTAACGTGCACAATAATGTCAATATGGTACTAGTGGAATGAACCACTGTTTTCGTCATAGTGCAATAAAAACTAAAAACATTTTATGCTTTTTTATATACCAAATTTTGCAATTTATTTCCACTTTATTTTTATGTTACATGAATAGGTACATGCGTTTGTGCTGTGGTAAATAATAGTCCAAGGGCCAACTGCAAAGTTCGACCGTCATCTGATAACGAAATTAAATATACTTCAAAGGCATGTAAAAATATTGTACTTTACCAAACGGCACCTGGGCCTATCACTATCCTTAGCAAAGTAGTTAAAACAATGGCACTCCCGGTGTCATAATTAGCGAGAAATGTCGTCATTTGACGAGATAAGACTTATGCCATCGGATAGCCATTGATTAATAGAACTCAAAAATGTAATTGTGCTACCTCCTTTCCTCAGCCAAACACTTGGCACGGTCTTTTTTTTCAGCCAAAATTCTCGACAAATTTCCGTCATGTAACGAGTTAAAACAATATGTAATCGAAAGGGCATAATGTGCCATTCACGAATATCCACATGTGCCTCATTTTAACCTGAGCTAAGTTGTTGGCACAGCGTAATTTTTGAGACGCGCCTCGCCCCAGCTAATTTATTTCTTATGTACAAAAAAATGACGTAAGCCATAATAACCATTGAAAATTACAATACTAATAATTAATTGTGAACCTCTTACTTAAACCTTGATTTATATCCCAATTTTATAGACTTTTTAAACAACTTAAAAAAAGGAGGAGATACTCAAATCGTCGAAGTATTTTATTTTTTGTATGTTCACCGATAAATCTATTTCTACGATTCTTTTTTATTGGAAACAGAGCACCACAAGGTTGGTCATATATAAATTTGGGCAAAATCTGATGATAAGATACACGAGAAAATAAACTCTTCAATTAGTAAATGAAGTCTGTTTTTAAAATTACTTTCATAACTTGTCAATTATCAATATACATGTTTATTATTTTTCCAGAATACTTTCTCAGGTATTTATTTAGATATATTTTATTACTTTTTATATTTATAAAAAAGTGCAACTACAAATTCAAATTAAAATTTAATACGACGATGATATGGTTATATTCGGAAGTTTTCCAGAAAATGTATATAAGTTATACTAAGAATTGTTAAATTATTTATTTTTAAATACGTGAAAAAATTAAATGAAATAAATATGTATACACAAACAATTTATCAATACAAAAATACATTATTATTAAAAAAACCTCGGATTTTGGTAAAATATCTACGATTCAGCAACCGTCATTAAATTTACCAACAGCTTTGAAAAACGATAATATCATATGAAAGCCTTCTAAATTGATAAATAAACGATCATATACCTATTGGACTTTCCAGACTTTGAATTTGCATTTCTATTTTCGCGATTGCTAGATCATGAGTTACGATGATCTGTTCTTGATAGCATTAGTCGGCTACTTCTTTGGTTATGACCAAAGTTTCATAAACTACATTATAGAACGTAGGAGACGAACTTATTGAAGGCATGTAATCAATGTTCTGCACTTCACTAAAATTCACAATTACTGACGAATTGTACCCTATCCACATTGGTATCTTGTGCAAAAGATAAAAAAACCCATAACATATCTCTAGTACAACTTCAGATGATAACAATGAAAACGTCGCCTTACGGTTGAAATAGTAAGGTTTTAAAACACGCTAGGTTTCTTTAAATTTGCGTCTGTTATGAGACTTACTCTCTGCAGTAACATTACTATCGTTTGAAGATGTTTGCTTAATACGGTCAGATGTTTTAGCAAGTGGCATAGTATGATCAGTTTTTGGGAGATAATTCATATATTATGCCCACCGTATCATGGAGAGTACCCATATCAGTATCAACAAATCTGTCAAAGTTATCAAATGCTAAATGTGTTGAGAGTTCATCAGTGTCTTGAATACCAGGGATCTTAATTGATTTTCTTATTGGGTCGTAAAAGTGAGCTCAGTCACGAGCTCTTCAGCCAAAGGATGCCCGTACTTACTAATCTAAGACTAAGGTGTCGCAGCAAATAGAATTTATTCGAAAGAGATATTCATTAGATTGTTGCCTGCGCAAGTCAGAGCCATGAATAAAATTGAAAATGAGATTAAAAAGATCAACAGGAATATTGCTTTTATAGAGTTTCTATCGGACTTTCTCTAATCACTGTTGAATGTAATAACTTAAAAACAGCGATGTCATGCTTATAAACCAATTTTTTGCTTGCTCCTATAGGGGACGATGTTACCGTAAGAACGTCAACAAACTCGCGTATAATTTTTTCTTGCAAGTGTTCTGATATATAGTTTTCCGAGTCATTTTTAGGGTTTAAACTCTCCTCCCCTAATGGAAACGGTTTTTTTCGCGTTTTTTTTGCTTTTTTGTTTTTTTGCTTTTTTGTTTTTTTGCTTTTTTGTTTTTTTGCTTTTTTTTTTTTATTTTTGGCCTTTTGTCTTTTTTGTCCTTTTTTGGCTTTTTACCTTTTTTGGCTTTTTACTTTTTTGGATTTTTGGATTTTTGGCTTTTTTGGCTTTTTTTGCTTTATTGGCTCGATCTTAATAAAGTATTTAAAAACACTTTCATAGTATTAAATCTTCTACGATGGTGCGGAACCCTTCATGCGCTAGTCCGACTCACACTTGGTCGGTTTTTACATAATATATCTCCTTCGACATTTTTAATAACAAAGCAAGATATT
>OV651816.1:50651261-50700840 GCA_927349885.1 Psylliodes chrysocephalus
ACAAATATAATCAAAGGAATCAAGTTAACAAAAACATATACTGAATGTTACAAAATAAAAATATGATTCAGTTTTAACATTCTCCCACCATGAGTCTTGATCTTGGTAAAGAATGACTCAATAGCCATATCTGTCGACCTTCTTAATTTCGCGCCCATACCTAGTAGTCTTAACGGGTTTTCTCGGAGTGGGTGCCGCTGACAACTCATCATCCGACAATTCTTCATTTCTTTGTTTCGGTAAATCGGTGTTATTATCTAAAATGTCATATACTTCTTTCAAATATTCAGATTCGTCATCGGCAACAACTTCTAATGGATAGAGTCTCTAAACAGGTCTACTAAGAATTCCTTTCGATGTCTTCACTGTTACCATACGTACTTTTCCATCCTTTCCAATAACAACCTCTTGAATAATACCCAAAGGCCAATCTATTTTTTTAGATTTTTCACTTTCAATTAAAACAACTTCACCTTTGGTTATTGATCTTGTCCCTAACTTTTTATTAGAAAATATTAATTGCCCTAAGTATTCATTCCTAAATCTTTTCCTAATACACTCAACTAAATGTTGCTTACGTTTTAAATGTTTTTGCAGAGAAACTGATTCAGGTTTATCTAAATCAGGAACTTGATTCTCTGCAATATCTTGAATGAACATTGCAGATGTTAATGACAAATTTTATTGCTGCTGTAAGTATAAGGTAACGGTCTAGAATTCATAATAGCTTCACAATCGCAAATAACAGTTGATATCTCTTCATAATTTAAACTAGATTTACCTAAAACTTTCCTTAAAATTTGTTTTAAAATCCTCATCAGTCTTTCCCAAAACCCACCCCACCATGCAGCAGCTGGCGGGTTAAATCTCCACTCTATCTATTCAACAGAAGAATACTGATGAATATTATCCCAATCTAAAGAACTTAAAATATTTTCACATCCTACAAAATTAGTACCATTGTCGGAGTATATTATGGAAGGACGGCCTCGCCTTGCTATAAACCTCCTCAAACAATTCAAAAAACTTTCTGTTGAACAACTTAAAACAACCTCTAAATGAACAGCTCTATAAACACTACATGTAAAAAGACACACCCAAACCTTATCACCATTCTTCAAAAATAAAGGTCCAGTCAGGTCAACTCCAACAATTTCAAATGCCCTTGCATTTTTCACTCTATCTCTAGGTAAAACAACAGAAGGGGTATCAAATTTTTTAGAATCAAATCTACGACAAATGGTACACTTCAATAAAATTCTCCTAATATTTTTCCTACCCTTAACAATCCAAAAATTTTTCCTTAAAATACTTAATAATGTTTGCACACCAGCATGACCATTATTTCAATGAATTTGATATACCATTCTTTGAACTACTGGGTGCTGACCGGGTAACAAAATGGGAGTCAAAAAATGTACTAAATCGTCCCTTTAAAGAATCCTGGTTTTAATTCTTATAATACTACCGGAATCTAAAAAAGGATGCAAACATACAATATCCCTATCGTCCACACCTTTAAAACTTTCTTCCTGAATACATTTTATGATAAATTTCTCAGCTTAGTCCCTCTCTTGCTTTAATAAATACCCTTTCTGCCTTTTCTTATTCTTGTTTAAATAATTATACATAAACCTCCTTATCCAGCCTAAAAGATTCACGATCTGTGAATACTTAGAAAAATATCTGAAAAATACTTCAGCATTTAATAATGAAGAAAGGGTGTTCCTTTTTTCCTTAGATACGAATTCTTCCTCAACTACATACTTCTGCAGAGGCCACTTGGAAACATTCAATAACCAACTCGGACCCTCCCACCAAGAAGATTGTAAAAGCTTTTTAGGAGAACAACCTCTCGAAACAAGATCGGCAACATGATACCAATCTTCCTTTCTGGTGAGAGTATGTATTTATTTTACCCTATTCCAAACAAATTGTTTCCACATATATTCTCTACCAATCCAGGATAGAACAGTAGTTGAATCGGTCCAACAATAAACATCAACTTTTCCAAACGGAAAATTTTTTAAAACAAAACTCAGCAACCTCGAACCAAGAGTAACCGCTAACAACTCCAGCCTACAAATAATTTTTTGATAGGACAAACACGATTCTTTGCCGCAACCAACTCTACAACGACGCCACTAGCTGACTCTGTCCTTAAAAACACTACTGATCCATAAGCCTGCTGACTCGCATCACAAAATAAATGAAAACTCTGATGAATTAAGCCAGAAACTGGTTTTTTTTAAAACCCATCTGGGAATTTCTAAAAAAACCAAAATACTTAAATCTCCAACCCAGTCTAAGAATTCCTTCTTAATGTCATCAGGTACCTCAACATCCCAGCCTATTTTCTGAACCCAAGTTTTCTGTAAAATAATCCGAGAAACAAGTTGAACAGGGCACGAAAAACCAATAGGGTCAAATAAACGGTGAGCTATTGATAAAATTAATCTTTTCGTAACCACATCCAACTTAATATCCTGAAACCATTCCATATTTAACAGTCTAAGAATTTCTTCTTAATGTCATCAGGTACCTCAACATCCCAGCCTATTTTCTGAACCCAAGTTTTCTGTAAAATAATTCGAGAAACAAGTTGAACAGGGCACGAAAAACCAATAGGGTCAAATAAACGGTGAGCTATTGATAAAATTAATCTTTTCGTAACCACATCCAACTTAATATCATGAAACCATTCCATATTTAACAGTAATGCATTCCTATGACGATTCCAATTTAAACCTAAAACAGGTGAAACTACATTTCCTAAAACCTGATCACCAAGGACAGTATGCTCCCAACAACGAAGTTCAAATTTTGCAAGGTCCATTACATGGGTAGCCTGGGACATAAAACATTTCAATTGTTCCTCATCTTTTACACTTGTAACAGCATTGTCAACATAAAACTCTCTAATAATTTTAAAATAACATCATCTGAAAAAACGTTAACACCTTTCCTAGTTTCAACTAAGATATTCTTCAAATGAATTGTATAACAGCATTTAAGAGGAACGGACTGCATGTCACACCACAAAAACAACCCTTCTATGTCTATAAGTCTTCACTTGCCCATTAATATCATACCACAAAAATTTTAAATAATCTCTATCTTCTTCCATGAGGCTAATTTGTAAAAATGCTCTCCTGATATCAGAAATAACACCTAATCTTTCAAGGCGAAAACGTAGTAGGATAGAAGGAATCAACTCCAAAAGATTTAAACATTTCTCTAGACACATATTAAGGGATGGAGCACTCTTCATTCTGGCTGAAGCATCAAAAACAGGCCACAATTTTGAAGTTTGACGGCTCAACTTAATAACATGCCTATGTGGCAAATAATGTCCCACTTCAACACTACCTATCTTGTCTTCTGGAACCTCCTCGATCACTCCTTCAGCCAGCCATTCCCTAAAAACTTCATCATAAAGATCGTAGTAACCATGCTTTCTTTAATTTTAACATGAAATTGTCTAAACGCCTTTTAGCCATACTATAATTGGAAGGCACTACCTTCACCGTCGATCTTAATATTATTTACAAATTGTTCCCACATCACTTGCTCCTTATCTTTCATGGACATACTCTCCTCTGGAGAGGCTATACCTCAAACGCCTAAGTTCCACAAATTCTTCTGAATACTTGCATCCATAGACAAGAGCGAAATAACTACCATGGAATCGGAGTGAATATTTCCCGGGGTTCGAGGAACTTTACCCATCAAAACCCAACCAAGACGAGTTTCCGTAGCAACTAAACCGCTACTCAATACAAGCCTCCTACCAGTAAACAGCCTACCAGCTACATCCGCACCTATCAATATTTCTATAGGTCCATCATGAGTATCAGTTACCACTATACTTTTTTCCTGAAGCTCCTTTAACCACGGACCATCTCTGACGGATACAACATTTCGACATCAAAATTACAAGAATAATTTCCATCAGCATTCACTAGATTCAATTTATAAATATTATTAGTAACAAGGTGGGACTCATAGCTTCCAAAGAGTGCATGTATTACAGACTCTACCCCAACTGACTCATAACCCATTTTAGATACTAACGATTTACTGATGTATGAGCGTTGAGAGCCAGTGTCAACAATTGCCCGTACATATCTACATATTGCTCCGTTAGTGGCCTTAACAACTAGAGTTTGCAAAAAAGTTCTATCAAAAGTATTATTTGAGAGGGTATCAACTGTAAGGCTGTCAACTTGATCAACTGAATTTGACCCGTTTGTATTCACCAAATTTTTGGTGCATACAATCGTAGCATGTCTTTTTTTTACATGTCGAACAAAAAACTTTAACATGACACTTTTTGGCAATATGTCCAAATTTCAAACACTTATGGCAACGACCTTTATCAGTTAAAAATTTTATTTTTTGATTATATGACCAGGTTTTTCAGCTCATTACAATCTTCAGCAATATGATTTTTATTACAAAAAATACAATATAAATCCTTTTTTTGATTAAGAAGACCCCGATGCAGTAGGAATATTGAATCTGTTTCCCTGATTAGAAAATGAAGGTTTCTTTTTAATATAATCAAAACCAGAAACTGCCAAGGAAAATACGCTCTTCATTTTCCACCTCCTTTATTAGAAAAAATCATTAAAACATCTAAACGTGACTTCGAACTAGATTCTATATAATAATTATTACTGCGTTGCCATGCCCTCAAGACTTCTTCTGGTAAACACGATTCTACCATAGGATAGAGCATAGCTGCGTATTTATCGGATGTTACACCTAGAGTTTCTAAAGACCGTAATTGAGATTCTATACTATCATACAATTTTGTTAAGCTACTTTTGGTATTCAAATTATTGAGAACTAATTTTAATAACTCCCTAACATAAAATTCAACAAGTGAATCATCACGACCAAACTTAGACTTAAGACTTTCGATGGCCTTTGGGTAGTTATCATAAGTAGGTGGATAACTTTCTACTAAATGTCGGGCTCTAGACTTTGGTGTTGTAGCTTGAATAAGATATTGGAACTTATCCTCTAGAGCCATGTCCTCATCCTCATCAATACGTTTAAATTGTGACCAAAATGTTAACCAATTCTTAATATCGCCGCAAAATTTTAACAAATTCTATCTTTGGCAACTTTAAACTTGTTTTGTGTACTCTTTACTGACTCTATCGCATCTGAATTAAATAGCTGATCTACAGAAATTTTAATAGACTTATACTTGCGATTAACATCATCCATGATCTCTACTTCTTGTAGAATAACTCTCTCATCACAAGCTTCATGCAACATATAACCGATTAACTGATCATGGAGATCAACCAAAGAAGACACCTTTTTTTCTAACATTTCAACATTGCATTTTAACACCTTCTGGTCAGGTTCCTTGCTCTTAAGAATCATCTCAACTAGAAATACAACTCCAAAATATTTCTTGGTCTTATCCATCTCGATGGGATTTCGCCGGGGCCTCCAAAAATGCAAAATACAAAATGAACTAACCGTTCAAATATATTTTCAAAAATGATCCAAACATGGAATAGAACCAGAAACAGTAAAACTTATAAAAAACCAGATATTAAAAAATCGATTTGACTTTTTATTGAAAAGATAAATCAAAGGAATCAAGTTAACAAAAACATATACTGAATGTTACAAAATAAAAATATGATTCAGTTTTAACAGGACCCTATTTTAATGTATGTGCGAGGTTTCTAAACGCACTCCTGTGTTACAAAATATCTGACAAGTGGAGTGAAATAAGAAATATACAATGAGGTGTTCCACAAGTAATATTTTTGGGACCTTCTATTATGTGAATTTCATTTTTGTATTTCTAGGCATAAAAAGTATCACTAATTTTGATAATGACACAGTTTTTTATGAGTCATCATGATTTAAATAGTTTATTGTACTTTAATCTAAACTTTATTTCATCTTATTTGCATTATTTTTCAAATTAAATTATTATTATTACACTTAAGAGTCAGTTTTTCAACTCTGATTAAAGTAATTTTACTTCATGCAGAGGTGAAAACTAAATCACTTAAAACAATTAATAAAATTACTATTATCCGATAAGTTTAACTTTGGCTAAAGTTATGAGAATTCTACTATTTTAGAATAGCTTTAATCCTTTAAATGATTATGAACAGTTTGAACTGAATGCAGACACAATTTTCAGTATTTCTTAATCCTACTGCCATTAGTTTTTATAGATGTAAGTCGCCGTCAAAGTAATTTAAACTTTTAGCACGTGGAATACATTAAATTTGTATTTCAACAATTTTAAATAATAACTGCGATTAATAATGTTGGCTTTTTTCTTTATATACGTTAGCGATACTTCTTTACCATGTTGTCCGATTTTTTAGGATTCTTTTTTTAATCATGGTATCCATGAAAAAAATCATCAAACTCTTGAAATTGCAAAGGGAATCTCTACGATTTTGAAGTCGTACTTTATAGACGGTATATTTCTGTTACTTATAATTATAGAACAAAATTATTTTAATAAATGTTGTTTCTGTTATAATTTCCTATATTTTCGTTCTATATATAATTTCTCCAAAATGAACCATAATGGAAAAAGTTAAAATTTTGAATATTTTAGTATTTTCTTCGGATTTGTAGATAATATCATGGCGTAAGGATACAGGCAGAGATAAGGGAGATAAAGATAGGAAACGCCCATAAAAAGCCAATGCTTAACAACGACCAGCTTTATCGCAGTTACCATCTGACCTTAGAATATACAAACCTTAGATGGAACATAAGACACTGCGCATAATCCCATTTCGAAATTATTCACACCCACCAATCACAGTTGAGAACATCACATGTCAGAGTGTTGTCCATCCAAATTTAATGTGTCAACGAGAATTAATTTGGTATTTTAGTGACTTAAATTTTGAAAATTAACGTTGAAAATGTCAATATGTGTTGGAAAAAGCTTTATTTATAATAAAAGTACTAAAAGTGACGGAGATAAAAGAAACTTACATTTATTTTGGTGAGTTATTTAATTTTTAATGATTCTGTCGACGGCCATATTGGTTAATTTGAAAATAAACAGAATCTGACTTGGTCGTTGGTACATGTCATAAGTAGCAAATAAAGGTTATTATTATAAACTGTTTACTATTTCTTGTTTCATAGGGAATCTTTTTTTCAGGAAGTGGAAAGAGTAACATACAATCAAATACAAAAATAGCAATTTCCTTGCCAATTTATTCGTTTCAAACTTTACAACTGGTTTCAATAGTTTTTTCAAAACAATTTATTTAGTATTTCTCTATAACAGTGTTACTCAAAGTGTGCTCCACGGAGCCCTGGGGCTCCGCAAAGACTTTGTGAGGGCTCCGCGAAGAAAATAATCATAATAAAAAAAACAGTACTATCGCCACAAAATGGAGGGACCTGGCTTGAGGATATTTTTTTGAGAAGTAATTTTTTTTAAGTCACTAAGAGAAAGGAGGATATGATTTTGCTTGAGGACTTTTTTTATTTTATTTTTTATGGGTGAAATAGATTTGGGATAATTCTTGCAAGGAATCTTTTGAATTAATCAAAAATAAACTAATAACAAATTATGTTCTTGTCCATTTTCAGCCTGAGTTGCCGATTAAATTAATCGCAGATGCATCAAATGTGGGAATAAGGGCCATGATGTCATGTTTTGAAAAAAATATTGAGAAACCTATAGCTTCTGCTTCGCGTACCTTATCAAAGTCCGAACAAAAATATTCCCAAAATGAAAGAGAGGGCCTTGCAATAATTTTTGGCCTAAATAAATTTATTGAATATTTATATGGACACTTCTTTATCCTAGTTACAGATCACTTACCTCTGGTAACTGTTTTTAACCCAGCTAAAGGTATACCCCAATTTTCAGCCAACAGACTACATAGATGGGCAGTAATATTGTCAAATTACAATTATAAAATTGAATATGTGAAATCGGAGCACAATATAAAGCCGATTTTTTATCACGTTTACCTATTGAAAGTCAAAATGAACAAAAATTTAAAAACTATTTTTTAAATTATGTGTTTTATGTGTTTAGGGCTCCGTCAAATATTTCGCTTTTTTTTCAAAAAGGTTCCGTCGCCAAAAAAGTTTGAGAAACAATGTTCTATAATAAACAGGGATCTATCCATTTAATTAACATTTTGTTATTTTCTCTAATTTTGACATATAAAGTAATATATTTTGTAATCGCAGCAAATGTCAAGACGATCTACTTTATGCAACCAGTTGCATAAAGTATAACATTATACAACTGACTACGAAAAGTTGATTATGTCACCAACGGCCTCTTTTTGGTTTTTGAGTCGAAAAATCGAGAAATCGAGAAATTGAGAAAACGAGAAATCGAGAAATCAAGAAATCGAGAAATCGAGAAATCGAGAAATCGAGAAATCGAGAAATCGAGTAATCAAATAATCGAAAAATAAAAAGATCCAAAAATTCAAAAAACGAAAAATTGAAAAAACTAAAAATTGAAAAAAAGACAATGAATAGTGACATTTCACATTTGAAAATATGACATTACGTTTAACATTAAAAAAGAAAACAAAAAAAGGAAGGCTGTAAATTGCGTTTTATTTTTTAAATAATTGAACACCGTTATTGAAAACTGCCCAGAAATGTTTGGGTTAAATTTTGACGTAGGTAGGGGAAGTGTGGATATGATGGCACCCTTTTTTTTATTTTCAGTTTTTCATGTATAAACTAATTTTTTAAATAGTGAAATTGAGGCTGCCGGTTAATTTTGCCATTGTTTATATATAACACGTATCAAATGATTAAAAGTCACGTGATTTTTTTATTTATTTATTATTTTCATTTTATATTCAAGGGTGCCATCATATCAAAGTATTTGATATGATGGCACCAATAAATATCTTAAACACAAAATACAACTTAGATGTTATGTTTTTGTTAACAAAATCCCTCTAACACAACAAAAGCTTAAAATAAACATAAACCATAAAATTAAAATCCTTGGACACAGCAAAAGTTTAACTTAAACGAAAAACGATACCTAAAGAAAATAAAAACAAAACAAATTAAATAGGTACCTACTCTTCGCAAAGTTCACATATAAAAGTTTTTATTTTTGGTGACCTATCAGCACAAGCACCATGTGCCCATTTCCCGCATATTTGGCATTTAAGCCACAACTCTTTGGACCTTGACCAGGAGTATAGTTCGTTGCAATACAAGCATGGGACGTCTTCATCACCCTCATCTTGTTGATTTTTTGCCTGGAGATTTTCCTCATCCGATGACGTTTCAACAATCTTAACCTTTCTTTTTACAGCCCTTGCCAACTTCGCTCTTTCTTTTTCCCGTTTTAAATTCTCCACTGACTTCGCAGATTCAATATCTGGTGTTGCATTAATAATGCCCATTTTCCCTTTTTTTCTTGGTTTTCGTGTGTTTGTTGATACTTCGGGCATTTTCGGCAAAGGGGATATTTGCTCAATGCTGACTGAAAGCTTCGAGGAACGTGCTTCCGAATTCGACTCTTGGAGCGACCTCGGCGATTGATTTGAAGTACTTGGTGCACTAGTAACTTCTTGATGAGCAAGAGGCAGCAATGGTTGATTTTTAGTATCAGCTAAAGAAGAATTAATTTTTATATTCTCTTCAGCGGGCGTCCTATTTGTTGTTTCTGAAGGATCGAACATCCAATCTTCAAATATTTGTGGATTATATGGAACGATGCCTGTTGTTTTGAATGCTTTTATGGCTGTTGCAGGCGTTGCAGCTTTAAGATAAGCCTCTCCAAAAATGTTTGCTACTACCCTTCCAGGATGCGCCTTAAGCCAAAGACGTATCTGTTGATTATAGAACGTTTGAAGCGGCCCGAAGAATCCTGTATCTAATGGTTGACATCTATGCGTGCAGTGCGCAGGAAAACAGAATAATATAATTCCATTTTCTTTGGCCTTGGTCAAGACAGAAAGATGTTTGTGGCTGGCATGGCCATCGAGCAAAAGTAAGACTTTGTGTTATAAAGTTGGTTTTGCAAAACGTATAAAATGATCTAACCACTTGACCATAACTTCCGAGGTCATCCATCCAGTTTCTTGGCAAAAGCATACCGACCCAGGAGGAGCATTATCCATTAGTTCTGGCTTCATATTCTTTCGTGGAAATATGATCGCGGGAGGTATAAATGTTCCAACGGCGTTCATAGCACATACTGCAGTATAGTGTAGGCCTCTTTCCGCACTTGTTAAACTACCAACTTGTTTACGACCTTTGGTAGCATATATTTTTTCAGGCTTTGTCTGGACTGTAGAGAACCCACTCTCGTCCATAGTATATATGTTCTCATGAGAAAACTTATATAAAGTCAAAACTTCGTCTAGACTTTTAAAGTAGGCTTCAATATTACCTCTATTGAAGGCTGTCGCTCGAGCTGCAGATGTATTTTCTGGTGTTCGCAGGCTTATTAATGGATTGCGTTTAATGAAGGAGTGAAGCCACGTCCATCCGGCTTTATTATTAAGATGACTGAATTTGTGCTGAATATTATTTTGTACTGCAACCTGATACGCCAGTGATCTTACGTCTGTTGTTGTAAGCCCCAAAAACCGAGTCTCCATATTTGTGATATGGGCAACAATTTCGCTCTCTATCTCATTGGAAAAAGTTGGCTGACATCCTCCAAGGTTACCTTTCTCATGGCTCATATTTTTTCCAACTCTACGACGCAATGTAGACGCTAGGACATTAAACGTTTTAGATGCAAGTTTCCATCCCATTTTTTTTTTGCTGTATATTTATCATTGCCTCACGCATATTTTCTTCATCCCATTCATGCCTAGAAACTTTACTTTTAACTTTAGGCATTTTTCAATACCTCTTCTAACCCTGTAAAAAAAAACTAAATTAAAGAACTCATTTTTAAAATTGTTTGATATGATGGCACCCTATGCCACCATTAAAGGGTTATAGGGTGTCATCATATCAAAATAACATAACAGTGCAAATGGCTGAATTTTCGTACTCTAACCCAAAACTAATTAATTGTTTTAGTTATATAAATAACCTATTATCATGCGCTTAAACAGATATAAAACATTTTGCAAATATCTATGCATATGCTACTAAATATTCCAAAAAATAGATAGAGTGGAAAAAAGTTTCATACTTACAACTAACAATAACAACGTGTTTCTCTGGCTGAAGGCACAATACTGCGATCCGAACGTCACAGCAGGTTCATGGTGGCGTGTTTAACAGCGGACAAGTGTTGAATTAAATAAATTCAAATAAACGGCGCCAATATCAATAGGATGCCACGATATCAAGGGTGCCATCATATCCACACTTCCCCTACTCCTTTAAGGAAAATGCGTAAAAAACGGTTTTTCTTTCAAATTTCCCGCGGGTAATGTCAAAAATCAGATCGGCAACACTTATTTTTATTATTACTATTGAAAAAACAAAAAAAAACGTCGTAGTGCAATCAAATACAACAATTTTCTGAAATATTTGATTGGAAGTACCAACAAAAGAATGATGTTGAATCAGTTTTCAACACAATTTTATAAATAATTAAGTTAAAATTAGAGAAGATCTTGTATATAAACACATTACAAAATGCCGTTTTGTGTAACTCGTTCATTTTGCGGGACCTCGTTCCGCTCATCCAGCAAATATTTACTCGTTACACAAAATAGGGCAATTCGTAACTGATTACATAAATAGCTATTAATTGACTTCCTAATATTTTAAATCATTTTACAGTATTTTCCGTAAATAACTAAATTATAAATAATTACCGGCATATAAGTACCAAAACATTTTTTTCTCTTCGAAGAGTAGATTTTTGTCAAATAAACTTAAAATATTATAACGAACGAAAAGGTAACCCATTTCTAATAAAATTTATTTATTTATTTTATTTTGGTGTGATCGTAGAAAAAGTCTTGTGTGTAATTCGAGCAAAAGTACTTTGGCTGTTTTGATAACTTTTTTTTGTCTCAACAGATATTTTGTTACAATAATTTTATAAACTTTTACTTAGGGTCTCACCGTTTTGTTAAACGAAGTTTAAAATACTAAACGAAGATAAAAATTACATTTTTACATTAACAATGTCATTTTAATCATCGTTTCGTAATTTAAACTTCGTTTAACACAACGGTGGAATCGGCCCTTAGCTACTAGCTATATATTGATAAAGTGTTATTGCTCTCATCATAAATGAATCGTGCTAACAAATAAAGTCAAAAAAACGTCTCATAATTTTTCATCTTTTAGTTACCTACCAAAAATTAGGTACTACAATACAAATATTTAAGTCCTGCCCAGAACATCTCCCTACTCCTGCCACCAAGTTTTTCGGTTTTGGCCAAATTCGCGCAGCGACCAATGCTTCCTATGTTACCTCTACCCTTTCTAACCTCTTTGCATCTGACCCACTATGTGGCGCTTTCATCGATATCAAACAACGCAGCGGGAAATTTAAAAACCTGATAATAAAGGTTATATAAATATCGACTGCACTCTCATGTTCTTGTAAATAAACTATGGAGGGTGGAGGGTAGAGGAAAGGAGAACAATCTCTGTATACAAAAAGTGTCCCTCAAAATGTATACAATAAAGATGGCGCTTCTGTGCCCAGGGGACGTCGACAGTCGATAATTCAGATCACACAATGACACCAATGATGTATAAAGTAATAAATATTGCTCAACCATAAAGAACTAAAAACTACACCGTGAAAAGTGACTGATCGTAGAAGAGTAAGTGTTCTGTGATCGTAGATAAATTTTGACAATACCCGACAATAGTCAAATTTTATTGAAAAATAATAATATAAACAATAAATAATTCTTATGAATGAGCAATCTATATGACTATATAGCATTGGATTTTGTCCCCTGGCTACACGAGCGCCATCTTAATTGTATACATTTTGGTGGCCACTTTTTAATATAAAGATCCATATAAGATTGTCCTCCTTATAAACTTAAAGAATGTAATTACGCACCTACTTTGTAACAGAAGTTGATTACTATTTGTGTTACTTACATGAATAGATCTTACCTACTTTGATTAATTAAAAAAACGCCACATTGGGGTTGTTAAATTTGTTCATGTGGCATGTGTTACTAATACAATACGTTCTCCGACTTATTATAATATTTACAAAATATAATTATTGTCCTTAAATTTCACACAAAAACAGCCACAACTATTTCGCTTAGTTTATCTAGAGGATAACACAATCATGAACTCAAAATTTAGATTCAGGATTCTTCGATATACATAAAACTGACATTTATATTTACAAACTGACCACTGCTGTTCACGTCTACTGTCTGTCTCAGTGTTGCTAACCGTACGATTTAAATCGTATTTATACGATTTTTTAATTCTCTGTACGATGTACGATTTCATCAGTGAGATCGTACGTAAAAATACGATCTTTACTTTTTTAGTAGGTTTATTTAAATATCTCCAACAACTTCAGAATATAAAACAATAAAAATCAAAAACTACTTGCAAAGATTCATAGGCCGTTCTTAGTTTCTGAAGGCAGTCATTTTTGTTCTGACTTATCGTGATTTTGACCATTGTGATTTTATACACCGACTATCACTTTCAAGTGACAGTCATTGATTACTTTATATGTGTTAATTTAAAGTTTGATGTATTTTCTTTAGTTTTTTTTTCGTTGTAAACATTTTTATAAATAGATAAATAAATTATCACATCAAAGATTTTTTTTTCATTCCATTTAAATTATATTATGCTCTGCATGTATCTATTGTACAATTTTTATGTCGAAATGCCATTTTTCTACTCTACTTGTACGATCTCTCAAACAAAACTATTTGGCAACACTGGTCGCTCTACAAACGACGTAGACCTGTAGTTAACATCTGAGACGGTAGATGACGCCATCGTTGCTGCTGTCGTTGCGTTTTCAATCTTTATGTCCGATACAGGTGAAGCGGTGCGCAGGTTTTATGACGTCAACATCGGTATTGCCACAGCCGCACATACTTTGATTTTCTTTTACTATACGGAGAATGGTCGCACTGCGCAGCTTTCTGAGTGCCTTTTAATCTGACAGATTAAAACGACTAAACCGACAATTCCGGAAGCAGAAGCAGATGATTAAAACGCACCTGATATTTTGCTTACTGCTGTCAGTGTCAGTGAATATTATTTTTGAAGTCACAGTTTATTGCTAAAGAATCAGTTAGCTCACTCGGACCAGTTGAAAGTTCCAAAATAACATCCACTCCAGGGATACAGATTCAGGATACGCAGAAGACTGCTGTTTTATTATGGGCGGTTGTCATATATTGTATTATCCGAGTTGCACAGTGTATAAACTGAAACATTGAAATCAAAAGTGCCGACGCAGAGTGAGCGATCTGATTCTTTAGCTGTAAACTGTGTCACAGGGTTCAAAATGGCCGCGCCCTATGTTGGGCGTGTCGGACCTCTCTCTAATCAAAGTATGTGCACGGCCGCCTATACACTGATCCATTCTATGGCTTTGTTTAAATTTTGTAATGATTGTCAAAATGTTGCATTTTTATTTCCTAGTTCTATAATCATTATAAAACTGAAAATATATTTAGATGAAAATAACAACTGCGTCAAATAACATCATTTATCCTCAATAATACAAGAAAGTCACTATAGGCAGATAGACGCTTGTGCAAAAGTAATGCCAAATAACAAAAAATATTTTGTGTTTTTATACAAAAAAAGTAGGTAATTTATTTCGAATTTAGCCATGGTGTAAGGAATTTAGCTTAATATAGTTTCTTCCGCAAGCGTTGACCCAGGCTTTGGCTACATCTGTTTTCGGAAATCCAAAATACTTAATATTTGTTCCCTTTTTTTTCGTGAATAGTTCTTGCAGCCAAACACTGCACAACCTGGCATTTTGTTAGTAACTACACTCCCTAAAATATAGTAAATTTTAATGTACCAATAATATAATAATAATATAATAAAATAATAATAATGAATAGAAACTATTTTTTTAACTTTAAAATACAAAAAAATGTTACATAACCCAACTTTATATCAATTACACTACCGATTTAATTAGAAATTAATTGAATAATACGTACCAATAATTACTAAAAAGGCCTGTTGATATATAGAAATGATATTAAATATTAGGATAAACATATCTATAAAGTTCTAAACACTACCAGGAAAATATTATAATAACTTTAAAAGTTGCTTTTTAACAGTCGAGACATAAGCTTTGTCCCAACTTCTCACAAAACCGTAATATTACGGTCATCGTCATGCGCAGTAAATAAAAACCGTTCGACTTTGGGCTTTATTGATAGGTTTTTATTTACTGCGCATGACGATGACCGTAATATTACGGTTTTGTGAGATGTTGGGACAAAGCTATTGGCAAAACAAAATATGCTTCGAAAATGACGTAATGCGCAAGAATGACCAAATTTCGTACCTCTTACCGCTTCACCTGTATTCTTACACCATGGACAACATAAAAAAATAACTATAACACTTCTTGATTAGTTGGGCCATACCCCATATTTTTTAAACACATCATATTTTTTCTTATTGGCCTTGAAGCTAGTCTTGGCCTAAAAGTAACATACTTTAGAAAAGATCTGGGTCTGGTTGAAAACTTACGAAGGTTAGGTTGACTAAGTGAAAAAAAGATTTAAAAAGAAAAGTAGATTACTGATATTTGAAAATTATGTTTTTATTTTGGATTTTTATAGATATATTTTAGATCAAAAAGCTATAGAAGAAAATTAAATGTAAAGTTTTTAGTGGAAATTATTATTTTATTTATTATATTTATTTTTATTTATTATACGAAAACAGTGGACACGCAAGTAAGGATTTAATATTTTTATTAAAAGACTAAGATCTTTAAATAACACATTAGTTTCAATAAAACTTAGTGCGCGACAGACACCCAACTTTCCAATCTCCATAGACATTTTAATTTACATGACTTGTTATCAGTCCGTCTCTGTAACAACACTACTCCACTTCTGTGTCAGACTAAATCTCCGCAATATTATCCACCGCAAATTCGTTCCGTACACAGTCAAATAGGTATTTCATCCAATCGCGTTGCCAAGAAACCGTATACGGTGGTGAAGGTACATGAATGGAGTTAATGATCTGGGACAGGATCCGTTTCATCTACGATTCGCAAACAATGCCGTTTAATTGGATATTTAGCATCCCTGAAAGTGAAGAGAGAAATTCGGATCAACAGTCTCTTATTTCTCGAGGTAATAAAAAATGGCAAATGGTAGAATCAAATCAAACCGCCTGACTATACTAAACAATTTTAACATGCCAGTATAATAACCTTATTTACTATAAAATTTTAAATCTAGAGTTCACCTGTGTTCAATACTATTAGCTAGCATTAAACTGCTGTTAACACAGTTGGAGTGTAGAGGTAAGGGGAACTTGTAATGCGACCCGGGTAATTCAGAAGACAGGATTCAAAATAAAAGTATTTATTCTCTCTTTAAATAACAAAATAAAATATATTTAAAATAAATTAAATTTCTTCACGGCCCTCGGGCCAATACCAACGACCTTTCTTGAGTGTTGAACCAAAGAGTATAATTAGCACAAGAGATCGCATTGAAATGTCAATCGACCTGAAAGTCTGTGACCTTGAAAATTTAAAATATTAATCGCGAGTAAATGTATTTAATCTAATATAACCTAGCTTTCTGATCATTTCTCTTTTTGGTTCAAACATTTATTTATGATCTAATTTTATTATAGATCTGTATTTTTTAATACAAATTACATCATGAAGGTTTGTGCAGTGACAGCAACCAACGCACCGATTGGTGGGTCCAGACTTGTCAAAAATACTCCAGACCAATAGGGAGGAGGCATCGACGTTAACATTATTTTAAAAACCAAAAAAACATAAATTTTGTAATAACGACACTAATTTTGTCTTAAAGTGGCTTACCTGAATATTTTTAACTTTTAGATGTAATTTTTCTCCATGTGCCAGCTACCAACGAGCTGATTGGTGACCCCAGACTTGTCAAAAATACCCCAGACCAATAGGGAAGAGGTGCCGAGGTCATTGAGATTTGAGCTAGAATTTAACATGGGAAGTATAGGGAGTGACAGGCCTGTGGTTGAACAGCTGGGCTCTCGACGAGATGATTTCGATGTAGGGGTACACACACAAAGAAAGTAGGTTGCCTGCTTGCTGGTTACAAGCGCTTACAAGCGCCAATAACTAGGTTCGATATTAAATACACCCGCACACAGACAAAGCTGGTTGGAACTTGTTGAAAGTGCCGATCGGCGCTGAGAATTTACCGGAATGAATTTCTGATTCTTGGTCGCTGAATGTCGGTGTTAGTGTACAAACACAGTGGAAGTAGATTTCCGCTTACTGGCAATCAGCGCCGAGCTACGCTTATAAGCTTTCAAAATGAATGCATGTTTTTAAATTGGCAAGTACACAGTAAAAGCAGGTCGGCGCCAGTAACCAGCGCTAACCTGCGTTCTCGCTTTTGCCGGAATGACAATTTAGTTTATTTCTGCTTTTGGTACGCGCTGGTTTAGTGGTTGTACCATGGATAAGAAAGCACTTTTTTTTTTTTTTTTTTTTTTTTTTTTTTTTTTTTTTTTGTAATGGGATAAGAAGGAGAAGTTGCGTTGCAATCGGAATGAAATTCATAAATATTAGAAGTAAATAAGCACTTAAATAAAAGGAACATATTTCATTTTCAAAAGTTTGCTGCCACACGTAAGGAAAATACCTGAAAACAGAATACTATCTGTTCGTTGTCGCGTACAGGAATTGAGTGAAACCATATTTCTATTAACTTTACACTTGTCCATTATCTTCTACATCATCTCATTTTAGTGCCCCTTCACCTGGTTATCACAACATAGATCAAAATGATCAGACATCCGTTTCCTTAAGCCGACTTAACACTTATCCTCGTCCATTATCTTCTACATCATCCCATTCTAGTGCACTTTCTCCTGGTTATCCGAATACCTACTCTTCCGTTTCCTTAAGCCAACAATCAACGACGTCCCAAAATCATCTTGCTAATGATGCTAGATTCCTTAAAAATAACCAACAACAAAATATAACTGACAATGATATTACAGATTGTATACCAATTCTCTTTCTCTTCAGTTTAGTCAAAACAGAATTCAAAGCAATCAGATCGTAATCACAAAAAGACAATTTGCTAGAAGTTGTAGATGCAACTGAGAACGATTTTTCTCGCTTTTACAGGTATTCACTCTGTACCATTCAAAACCTAGACAACAGCGCAGATGGGCGCTGATTGCCGGTAAGCGGAAATCTGCTTCTACTGTGTTTGTACCCTTAGACGTGCATTTCCTCGCACCGAGTATGGATATCGGATCATTAATTTTTCAAAGAAACTCATTATGGGACAAACGACTTAAGTCCCACAGCAACAGGGATAGAGTGCGATGTTTTACTTATGTTTAATACAATATTGTAATAACCATAATATTTTATTCATCTAATAGTAACCTTTCTTCTGGAAGCATTGACTGCCTGTACCAATTATACCACGTTTCGGTTAACCACATTTTAATTTTTTCCAAGATGGTGATGTTCAACATACATTTTTCATTAGCGATTTACTGGATGTGTACCTTGCTTCGTGCGTTGCATCCTTAGAAATGTATTTTCTATCAATAAAAAGTCTTTGTCGTAAGGTGAATCAAAAATCTTTGCATGAACGTTGATTTTAAACTGGCCGAAAACTGGCGTTCATTGTGTACTACTAAGATGAATTGTAAGCGCTGGTTTTCGGATCCGGAAATGGTTGCTGATTAACCTGCTTTCTTTGTGTACGTACCCTAAAGTACCTCTCCTAGGAAGCGACGGTGTATCGCACGGACCTTCTGAAAATAAAATGTTAATCGGGTACGGACTTTACGTCGAAGACTCAACGCGTCTGTGACTGGGAAATAGACTCAACACGTCTATCAGGAGAATAAACTCAACACGTCTATCAGGAATATAGACTCAACGCGTCTATCAGGAATATAGACTCAACGCGTCTATCAGGAAATCGGTAAACTCAACACGTTTACCAATTGACAAACTCAACACGTTTGCCAGGACGCATCAGGAAACGAGAGGTACTCAGCATGTACTACTCGGGAGAGGTAGTGAGTTCTTTCTAGCTCAGCTCGCCGAATGGAACTGCCACTTTGGATTTTTTTTTTCTTAAGTATTTTACATTTTTCTAGGACATTTTATTTTCCTATTTCCCTGCTATAGGAGTTATCCTCCTTTTCAGGGTGGTCTGCCCTGATTACAAAGTAACCTAGCTAGCTAATTTCCTAATAGTTGTGCGCGTGTGTGGGACCTGTGTTCCCCAAGAATATCGCCAATTTTGCTATTTCCAACCCCATAAATGGACAAGTCCAAGTATGAGGTGGGGAATATGATTTAGGAAAACCACAAAACCTAAACCACGATATTGTACATAGTTTTGATTTTCTAATTAAGTAATTGGGAAGGGTTTATCTTATGCTCAGTGGGGCTGATTCCAGCAGATCCTGGAGTTCAGCGGTGAGGGGGAGGTCTTGGGCGTCGGTGAGGAGTTTTAGATTAGGCTGTGGCATTTTTCGTTTTGGTTTTCGAAAGAGAGGGAGTTGGTTGGGGCGCCATGGGGTTCGGAGTGTGTCTAGGTAGTGAGTATTTGTGCCTTTCAGCGTACGAGAGAGGTACTGTTTCCTGAGGGTCTGGAAACGTGTGAGGAAGGGAGTGTTGGGGGTGTTTAGGTAGACTTCTCCACTGGGGGAGCGATAGGGGAGGTACTGGCAGCGTCTGAGAATACGTCTATCGAGTGTGGTGAATTTGTGGGACAGGTGTGTGGGAAGTACTCCATAGGGTATAGCTCTGTATTCGGCAACGGGTCGGATGAAGGAGTTATATGTGTGAATAAGGGTGCTTGGGTTACAACGCCCCATTCGTCCGCACAAAGCTCCAAGGAGACTGGCTCGCTTTCGCATCTTGTCAAGAGTGCGTTGGTTGGACGTCAGAGGACCAGTTAAGTGTACGAGAAAATCGTACACCCAAGTAATCTACTTCAGTCTGTTGGGCGAGCCTGACTCCCAGGAGATTTACGTTTACGAGTTGGGGGTTCTGGAAGGTTCTTTTGGAATTTGGGTGTTTGAAGACAATAAATTGAGTTTTCTGTGGATTGAATGAGACCCTCCATCTGCTACACCAGTGAGAGTACTGGTTCAACAGATTTTGGGGTCGAATATTTAGTTGGTTTGCCACTTTGGACGATTGCTTCTCCTTTTATACTTCTCGGTGGTAGCAAGGTATACCCTCTCTCTCGCTTATTGAAGTGGAAAGGAACGCTCGACTCGTTGGGTCGCCGCTTGCAGGTATGTTTGAGAAACCAGTGGCGTAGCTTTAAAGGTGTCTCACCGAACCCCTTATAAAATACATGCAATAAAAAACTACCCACAACCACAAAATCCAAAACAAATTAAGCAATTTCTTAGATTCACTGGGTACTACCGTAGATTTATTAAAGATTTTTCTAAACTAGCTAAACCTTTAACGTCTCTTTTAACAAAGGACGTACCTTTCGAATGGAAAGACGAACAACAAAAATCATTGGAATATTTTAAGGAAATTCTAACTAACTAACCCATTTTGCAATATCCAAATTTTAATGAAACTTTTCTATTAACCACAAATGCTTCTAATTATGCCATCGGTGCCATTTTGTCGCAAGGCAAAATCGGCGAAGATCTACCAATTGCTTATGCTTTACGCACATTAAATAAAGCAGAGTGCAACTACTCGACAATAGAAAGAGAATTACTAGCTATTGTTTGGGCAGTCGAACACTTCCGTCCATACATATATGGCAGAAAATGTATAGTTTTGACAGATCATCGTCCATTAACTTGGCTTTTCATTTGTAAAAATCCTAATAGTAGATTAGTTCGTTGTCGACTTAAATTAGAAGAATATTCTTATAAAATTAGATACAAAGCAGGTAGAGTTAACTCTAACGTTGACGCTTTGTCCTGAAATCCCGTTCAAGTAAATTAAATCTTAAATTCAAAACAAGAAAATTATCACGAGTTCATAAAATTCCCAAACGCATTCGTATTTTCTAAAGATTTAGACGAAAATAACAGTTGTTCAGAAAACTTACGAGCCATTTACGATTTCGATAAAATCAATGAAGACGAAATAAATCATTACGACTATATAATATTTAAAAATTCAAATAATATAACATTTCTTATGTTACCAAAATTAAATCATTTCGATAAATTAACTTATGATTTATTTTACTCTTTCCAAAATTTAAGAATAATCCTTAAGAAAAATAAAATAAAAGAACTTTCTTTAAAGAACCCCGTTGAGGAAAACCCTAATTTAAAACAAGATGTCTTTAATAAATTAATATAATTTTTATTTAGCAAACAACACAAAAATAATCTTAGTAAATAAACCTAAATTTAAACCAAACACTCGCGAAGAAATCAAAGAAATTTTTAAGGAAAACCACGAGTCCTCAACTGCTGGTCATTCCGAATTTCAAAGAACATACCGTAGAGTAAAAGAGACCTACAAATGGCCAAATATGAAAAGCGATATTAAAAAGTTACTAAATAATTGTCAATCTGGTCAAACGAATAAATCTTTAAACAAAACTTATAATACCCCTATGAAAATTACGACCACCAGTTAACGTCTTTTTCAAAGATTAGCACTAGATATCGTAGGTCCTTTAACTTTGACAGAAAAAGGAAACAGATTTATCTTAACTATGCAGGACGATTTGACAAAATTTTCATACGGTTACGCGATTCAAACTCATGATGCAAAAACAGTTGCAGATAAACTATCACACTTTATAACAATTTTCGGAATTCCTGAATCGATTTTAACTGATAACGGTTCAGACTTTACATCATCCATTATAAAAGAACTCAACAAACTTTTCAAAATAAGACATATTTTGACATCTCCTTACCATCCTCAATCCAACGGAGCTTTAGAACGTTCTCATCATACTCTAAAAGAGTATTTAAAACATTACATAAATGACAAACAGACAAACTGGGATGAATATATTTCTTTAGCGATATTTACGTATAATGCTCATTTTCATAAATCTACAAAATTCACTGCATATGAATTAATATTCGGAAATAAAGCTATTATACCAAATTCATTATCTTCAAAACCAGAATTCAAATATACTTACGACGGTTATTACTCGAATCTTAAATTAAAACTTAATAGATCATTTGAAATAGCTAGAGAAAACTTAATAATATCTAAAGAAAAATCTAAAAATTATTATGATAAAAACGTTCGTGAAAATAAGTACAAAATCAACGATTTAGTTTTATTGCAAGAAAAAAATTATGAAAAAGGGATTAAGTAAAAAATTACAACCAAAATACAAAGGTCCATAATATTGAATAGTTAGAATTAATGATAATAATACAATTATATTAGATTTAGGTACAAACAAAACCGGTGTGTACCACCACGACTTAGTGAATGCATTTGTTTCAGACAATGGTAAAGAAAATTGTTTTGCTGATGATGCTGAGTAAACATCAAATCCTTCTTGCCAAAACCCCGTACCTAATAGAACCTATTGATCAAAAACCAGATATATTCTTCCACCAAATCGGCGAAGCAAAAATCGCTAATGATCATTTTACACTTCTATCATTTACCAATTTTAGTATTTACGAGTTGAAATTGAAAATCGGCTCATAAAATTTATCAATTATCTACCCCTCTCTGTAAAAATAGAAATAAATATCTGAATTCTACAAACGAAGCAAGATTCGCTTGCAAAGAGATTTTGGAATTTTTAAATCAAAAAATTAGTAAACTAAACGACAAGTTCAATTCAATTAGTCACTTAATCGGACATAGTGAAGAAGAACTGTTTATAAATAACAGAAGACGAAGAGGATTATTCGATGCTTTTAATTGACCATTTAAATTTATTGACGCAAATTGTAAATGAACTAGACGAAGAATTTGACGTAATAATATCAGCTATTTTATTTTCGAAGCAAAACGTTGTACATATTTCTGTAATTACACCTAGACATTTACGAGAAGAACTTTTTAAAGTAAAAACTACTACAAATTTTGAATTTTCTATTGACTTAGATAATAGACAAAATATTTATAAATATTCTCAGATCTGCACATTATCTGCAGTATATATAAATAAAATAATTATTTATGCGATTAGAATTCCATTAGTTACTAAAGATATATATATATATATATATATATATATATATATATATATATATATATATATATATATATATATATATATATATATATATATATATATATATATATATATATATATATATATATATATATATATATATATATATATATTTAAGTGAAGATAATGTCAGGTTAGCGGTCCTAAGAAATAAAACTCTTTTCCTTACTTACTCAATATTTCGCCATTGTTTAATAGCTTCATCAGGAGCGAACTACAAGATTTTTAAATGAAACAATACACTAATAAACTAATTTAAAATTACTACTTACAGGATTTGAGTCAATCGAATAAAATTTTAAATAAAAACAACATTACACTTAAACAAACTTTCGGACAGTGGACACTAAAAATTTAACAGGTTGATAAAATTAAAAATAAAAAATAAAAAAAAAATAAAAAAAAAAAAAATAAAAAGTAATTTTATCAACCTGTTAAATTTTTAGTGTCCACTGTCCGAAAGTTTGTTTAAGTGTAATGTTGTTTTTATTTAAAATTTTATTCGATTGACGCAAATCCTGTAAGTAGTAATTTTAAATTATTTTATTAGTGTATTGTTTCATTTAAAAATCTTGTAGTTCGCTCCTGATGAAGCTATTACACAATGGCGAAATATTGAGCAAGTAAGGAAAAGAGTTTTATTTCTTAGGACCGCTAACCTGATATTATCTTCACTTAAAAATAAATATTTTCCGGTCGAAAAAAGAAAAAACTATCTCCTTTTTTTTATATATATATATATATATATATATATATATATATATATATATATATATATATATATATATATATATATATATATATACCTAAAGTGAGTCCTTATTTTTATAGGAACTCGACACTTCAAGTCCAATTCGACACATTGGGTCCCTGGCCTCAATGGTCTCACTGAATTTCTGATATATAATGACTTCATTGAGTCCAAAGGGGCGGAGCTAATTTAAATACTATTTATATTAATCGCTACTTTTGGGGCCATTTTTAACAATGTTGCCAGATTCATATTTTGCAAGAAAACGATAAGTACATTACATATCAGGAGTCCCATTAGTGCGTTTTAGGTTATATACAGGCAAACAATGTTTAAACAAAAGTTATATGCACATGAAAAATGCATATTTTAAGTAATTCTTGATATGATAGAGGGTGGGCACTTATTATTCTTCTGTAAATATTTTTTCAACTGAATAATATGTATTTAAGTTTTAGAACCACCTTTTATATTTTTACGTTTTGAGGTCCCCTGAATCCGTTTTGACTATTTTCGCGATGATGTCTGTGTGTGTGTGTGTGTGTGTTTGTCGGGAAATCACTGTGTGGCCATGCACATAATTCATACTATAGTAGTGTGGCCATCCTGAATTGTGTGGCCATTTTTGGGACCCCACAAGTTAAAAGCAGCTTTAACGCATTCTACACGTTATGCTGATTCGAATGGTACCTACTTTAATACATTGTCCCCAAAAGTGATGTTATAGGTTGTGCCAAAATGTGTGCTAATCGATGAGACGAGAGCAAACATTGTGTGGACAAAGTAGTTGATCAGCAAGTGCTGCCCTCTTTAACCTCTTCATTCGGCGAACTATTTTACACAGATTATAACCTACCTTACGGGACAAGTGCAAATATTTAAAAGTTTTTAATATGTTATTTTATTATATGGTACAGCGCGATGTTGCCGGTTCTGTAGTTGCTTGTAACTATTGAATATTGAATAAGTGTCTTGCGTATTTGAATAATGTACGCGTCGGCCCAGATACTTTTATTTATTATACAGGGAACAGGGGTGCTATTTTCAAAGTCGAGAGAATTCATTTCTCTCGAGAGAAATGTCATACGTCAACGTAAAACAGTATTTTTAGGGTCCTAAGGGCCAGTGTAAACTCACTGATTGTTTCTCACGGTTTATTTAGAGATAATTAATATCCTCCTAAGAATTTTAATCTTCGAGGCCTTTAAAAACAGCGTTTCCACATTGACGTATGACATTTCTGATGAGAATCTTGAGAGAAATGAGTACTCACACGGTTTGAAAATAGGTCCCCAGAGAGTCGAAAAGACGCTTCGAAAACATCGAACTGTGCACTCGAAGATATACTTCTAAAAAAATATGTACTATGTGGGGAATGGCCCTGCGGATGCAAATTCAGAAGGCTCCGTTAAATTAGCAATTACAAAATAGAATAAAAATATATTTTTCGATTATTTTGATTTATCGTAAAAAAACAATTTTTGGTGTTTAACTCGCGATTGTGAAGCCGTTTTTCAATATGACTTAGACCTAAACATCGGTAAAAAATAACCATCAGGGTTTAAATTAATATTTATTTAGCCAAATAATTTATATCAACACTACACATTTGTATATACTAAAAACAACTACGAGAATATCGGTAAAGTTTTTTACCCAGAACTTCCCTCGATATAGAAATTGTTAAAACAAGGAGCTGATTAGCTGCTTTTAACATGGTCTAGTTACATAAACTAAATGAATGTTTTTTATTATTTCCATTCAAGGGAGCCCTTTTTCGATTAAATATAATTTTTTCAACGCCATTTTGAATTTTTAAAAACTTATTTAGGATCTGTTTCTTTGACTCTTAAAATACTCAGCAAACCAATTTTAGTCGAAATATGTCGACTTTGCTCCCCCTGTATATAACTGACAGAAAGTATAACCAGTTTTGAGACAAAAAGTAACCATACCGGCATACAAAATTTGAAGTTTTTCTATGAAGCCGTTTTTGAGCTATCGCGCCAACAGTCAGACGACCGATAGACAGACCGACCGACGGAGTGGGTAAACATGTTTTTCGCAATCTAGGGACCACGAAACGTGATAATCTGAAATCTCGGATAGTGCCTTTTTCACTATTACAATACTTCCCTTATATCGAGGGACACAAAAATAATAATAATAATAATAATAATACTTCGGAGTACTTACGTTATAAACTATATAATGATAAAAAAATGTATAAACCCTATATGGGTAACTTAACTAACTAAATTTTAGTTTAAAGAACACCCACCCTCGCAATAACAACCTATTATAAAATCCAGCCCTGCTTTTAAACAACTATACAATTTCTAGTACATTTTTGAAGTTTGCATTTGCAGCACACATTTTCGAATTGTACATCGGGACGAACACTTATTGTGGTCAATTTTGGAACAAGTAAATTATTTTCTTTCAACGGGGATGAGAATTTCTGGATTTATTAAAATATTGCTCTTCAAGACAATCAATTGATACGCAGCTCTTATTATATGCTAATGAAATGCATCCTTAGTAGGCGGCAAATTCATTATATTAGATTTACAGGTATGAAATAGACGAGCGCGTAATTTATTTAAATCACCTGTAAATAATGGCCTAACATACAAAATTTTGAAAAATGTATAGCCAAAATTAATTAAATTCTGGCCAACATTTTCAGGGTACTTATAAGTGCTTTTAATTCACACACACTGACCTTCGACGAACGATGCGCGATGGAAAAAGGTTGCGGCCGACGCGCATAAGCATTTCACAAAAAAAATTGCTTCTCAGAAACCATAACCAATAGACAATTTTTGTTTTCACCATAAACCACTCAATAAGAGATGTAAAAGAACACCAATCAGGTAGGTCGAATAAAAAAGATACCCGCTTCGGTGTGTTTTCGAAGACCCCACAATGTGGGTAATAGGTTTTGTTCATAGTTTCTTGTTCCCGACCGAAGGCGATCCTGTTTGCAATGGAAAACTGAAAGTAGGCTATAATAAAATAAAGCTGATGCGGTATCCCAACTGCAAGTTATAAAAATCAGAAATAGACAATAATTAACTAAATATAATAAAATTGAAACGTGTTAGGTTTCGACTAATTCTGTATTTTAAAAATATTACATGTTTCATTCATTTTCAGGTAAATTAGAATTGATTTATTCTTTTAAATAATACATCACCCCCAGCTGCTGCATTATTTAAATAATCTAGTTACCTTATTCTTGGGTACTGCACCTATATCGTTTTATTGTTGAAAATAGAAAAAACTCTACGACTGTAACATTTAGTTATAGGGAATACTTAACAAAAGTAAAAGTATTTTGTAAGAAGTTTATGAAAATGATATTAGATACGGGGTGTTCCATTTGAAATAACCGAGAAAATCATGATCGTGAGTTTTGGATGACCCTGTATATAAAATAAAAGATATCAAAAACATGATGAGTTGCAACAAAACTAGACTACTACTTAATTATTCTTGACTTGAGATATTAACCCTCAATTGTTGATTCTAAATAATATAGGGTGACGATTTCATTAGGATTTTCACATAAAAGTGGCCATTTCTTTGAAAGTACCCTGTAGAACCTGATAAAACCCTATATTACCGGAATGGAGAACATGAGTAAAATTCAAATTCAAGATAACATATAGGGTGTTCTAGTAAAAAACATAACTTCTGTGACTTTATGAAATATCCTGTACATTACGAAATAATTTTAAAATGCGGAGCTGGACTGTATCTATAATTTGTATTTAAAACTTTTTTCGTATCAAAACAGAGATATCAAACTCCGGAGAATAAGTTGATCACCCTGTATATATATTATATTATTATTATATAATAATTAATTATATTGTAAATGGAACTTCCCAAAGTTGTGTTCATTTTAATTAATCGACATCTTGTAGGTAATCGTAGTACTGACAAAGAAAAAATAAAATCAATTGAAACTGAACATAAATAAGTATCTAAAGTTCAGCTCTTTGAAATATCGGACATAAAAATTTTAAAATTGCAAAATAAATACGTTTTTCTACAACCACATAGTAATTAGCTAATCTACGCACAGAATATAAAACAAAAAAGTATGCCGTTGTGTTCAACTGAACTAATATATTTCATAACCATTTTACTTGTAAGAAAACTGCATGATAATGAAATCTGTTAAACTAATTGTCATACATTATACAACTACACAACTGAAAATTCTCGATTATACGAGACGAATTGCCTGACGTTTTGTTAGGCAATACGTCGAGTTTTGAGAATTTTTAATTGTCGAGTTGTATACAGATTGAGTATATCACGAAATAAAAAAGTTATGGGGCAGAATCGAACCCTGGCCCACCGCGTTAAAAACAAAAGTTCTACCGATCGATCACAGATCCTATATAAAAAAAGTTTCGTGCTCAAATTTCGTTCTCGTGCGATAATGGCCATCATATCCACCCTTGTTGCAGAAACTACTATTGTAGCATGTTTTAAAATAAAAAAACATTGGTCTATATCTGCAACCAGGGATAATCAACGACGCCGGGAGTACGCTACCCCTAACTGGGAATTATGACAAACTCTCTGATGTCGCAACCATCAGAAATTGGTAACTTTAACAAACCCAACATCCATGTACTGAGGACCATCGGCTTTATGCCCCTTCCGAAGAACAGCATATCCTCAATATTCCTCGTACTTAATGATATAGTACCTACGAGCTGTGGCTATTACGCAACTACGCTACTACGCTGTAATTATACGAGCTACGGTTTTCCCCATATAGTATGCATCCAACTACTAACCTCGCTGGACCCTGCTTGACTTCGGATTTCGATAGACAATTAGTTGTCAACCTGATTAAGCTGGGCCCCCTTGCCTTGAAGTTAAACATACATCTCAAATTCAGCTATGTTTGAAATTTCGGACATTAAAATTTTCAAATGACTTATATTATTACTTTCCTATCTGTTAATTTTTCGAGTTAGATGTGTGTGGAAAATGAATATATTTAGTTTATCCTCTAAACATTTTTAGAGGTGCGGCAATATGTTGTAAAAAATAACCCGAAAAAGCCTATAATAACTATAGTCTGTTCGCAATACTTACGCGGGTTTTGGATTAACAAAGATATGCAAATTAGTCATTGACAACCAGTTCGAATAAGCCTCTTCCCAAGAAATTAGGTAAAATTGCCCTAATGGTCAGATTTAAATTAAAATAACATAAGGGTAGGTACTAAATTTGTTACTAATAATTAATTAATTAATCCGAAACCCGCGTAAGTATAGCGAAGAGACTGTAGATAGGAAAATCATGTGTTGGACACATCAGATTTTTTTGTCTAGTTATTTAAACCCAGTTCTATCCATCATATTATTATCCTTTGTTGGAAAAACTTTAACTTTCTAATTTGGTTATAAAAATAAATAAAAAACGTGAACTGACATATCATATCTAATAAAACCGTCAAAAATGTATACATTGTATACATTGTTCTTCTCAGTAAAAGTAGTTGCGAAATTTACCTTATTCTTAACGATTCTTTAAATGATGTGACAACAATGTGTGTGTATGACCCCATTATGTTGGTAATAACTTAATTTCCTATAAAAAGCGCGACCTTGACAAAAAAGTGTGTAAGGGAGTGTGTATGGCCACATTAGACATTATACAGTAATATATAACCATATCTATCTTTAAGAGGACTGACCCCCTAAGTCTGTTAGCATAAAAAATGGCAAAAGAAGGAGTGTATCTAAATAATTCAAATAGCTATAAATAGATTAAAAGATTCTACATAAAGTACATGCAGAAATTTCATTGTCCCCATAATTCACGTCAGTGTCATGTGGCCGCACAATGATTTCCCGGTGTGTGTGTGTGTGTGTGTGTGTGTGTGTGTGTGTGTGTGTGTGTGTGTGTGTGTGTGTGTGTGTGTGTGTGTGTGTGTGTGTGTGTGTGTGTGTGTGTGTGTGTGTTGTGTGTGTCTGTTTTAATTTTAAACTTAAGCTTTGTTTTAGCGTCCAATGAGCTGATTAGATTTTGGGCAGAGTCGGAACATCTGGGGGGATACTTTATAGGTGGTCATTTTTATATTTTATGGAATATATCTGTTATTTACGTTTGGAGAAGAAAATTCTTCAAATAATTATCTATAATTTTTGTTCTATGCAAAATTTTCCTAAAATGGTCCGTATTCGAGAAATTTGACAAAATGTAAAAAAAATAATTTTTTATAAAAATTGTTTAAATAAAAGTTGTTTGTAATATAATTCTCTATAATTTTTATTCTATACATAATTTCTCTAAAATGGACCGTATTCGAGATATTTGAGAAAATGTGTAAATTTCGAATTTTGAAGAAAACTCAAAAACTGATAAAGAAAAAAACATAAAATTTTAAACTTAAGGTTTATTTGGGCCTGACGTGAAATGATTAGATTTTGGACAAAGTCGAATCATCTGGGGGGATACTTTATGGGGAGCCGTTTTTATATTTTATGGAATATATCTGTTATTTATGTTTGGAGGAGAAAATTGTTCCAATAAAAGTTACTTCTAATATTATTATCTATAATTTTTGTTATATGTCAAATTTTCCTGAAATGGTCCGTATTCGAGAAATTTGACAAAATGTGCAAAATTCTGATTTTTATGAAAATTGTTGAGCTAAAAGTTGTTTGCGATATCGATCTCTATAATTTTTGTTTATACATGTTTTTTCTGAAATGGACCGTAATGGAAAAGTGCTAAATTTAAATTTTTCAGTATTTTCGTTTTCAATGAATATCTATAGAAAAATGTTTCGAGGTAGATATATGTGGACAATGTATATATTTGGTTTATCCTCCTCTAAACATTTATAGAAGTGCTGCAATAGGTTGTACAAAATAACCGGAAAAGCCTATAATAACTAGATAGGAAAGTCATGTGTTGGACACATCAGATTTTTAAATATAGGAAATGGGAGAATATAAAAGTGTGTAATAGGTACGCAAAAAAGTGTTGAATATTTGCTACATAGGAGTTTGAATTTTTAGTTTTCTTTTTATGGCTTTTTTTTAGTGCAAATATGACATGTTTATTTACGTGTTTGTTTTTATTTTTTCATGAATTTTTTATAAATAAATATTTTTTAATGGAACTGTGGTTCTTTATATATTAAGGTACTATTATATACGTCCTAATATATATACCTAAACTATATATCTCGCTATATTTATAAAGTGCGACTGGGCCTCCAGCCGTGTTAATTTTTAGGTTCACTCAGACTCCGCTGTTAATAATATATGGACTCTACAGCAGAGTCTTAGTGAGCCTTAAAATTAACAAGGTGGGCCCAGTCGTACCGTATGGATATATAATGAGAATGTTTCTCATCAGTAAGCTTTAAGGATTTTTTTTTGAATTCGTTTAAAAATTTATATTATGTAGTAAGAAACTATTAACAGATTTCTATAATTTTTTAACCAGCTTTAAATATACAGTGAGTCCACTTAAGTACGCAGTATATTAAAAACTTTTTTATTATTAAATTAACGAGAAAAAGTTATTCTTCATAAAAAGTTCTGCAATGTTTAAAACCTAAAACCATCAGATATTTTATTTTATAAATTATTTTTAGTACCTTCTGGTAATCTATGTAGACGTAAATGTTTCTATCTATATTTTTGTTCTTGTTCATCAAATTTATCATGTAGATTTTTATTTTCTTTAAAGCGTACTGATATATTATTCATTGATGTGATTTCATAATTTACTTCTTTTAAATGTTCTTCAATTGTTGTTAAAACAATATCGGTCATTGTTTAGCCAGATCTTTTAAAACCTTATATGTAATAATAATATCGGCGAAAAATTTCTGAGAGGTATCTGTAACAACATTATTTAATTTTTTGTCTTTTTGTAAACACCATTATTACATTTATGAAAACAAAAATTTTAATTTTAAACTAGTATTGAGCAAAAAAGTCATTATAATATATACACACAAAACTTGAGAAGACTTAAAAAGAATAGAACTATTGCAATTGGTTTGCCGGCAGAAACGACGAATTCGCATACTACTCGCTAAGAAGGTTTATCTTCAACGGGTTATTATTATTTTAAATAAAAACATATGGTCTGAGTAATTAAGTTTTTCTTCCTTTTGCTAAATAAATTATTAAAAAGTGGCAACAGTGCTTGGAGCCTCAGTAAATACATTCTCTCTAGTAAGAGGAGGCGCATTAACATAAACAGTGTCAAAACATATGTCAAATGTATATAGTGGACGTTACGTTGACCTATCCAACTAATGGTAGTTGAATTAGTCTTTACAAATAACGGTGTATATAATGGCGTATATACGGTGGAGTTTTGGTAGGCCATTTATGGAATGGAGTCCCAGTAATGCCACGTAGCTAGATATATATATATATATATATATATATATATATATATATATATATATATATATATATATATATATATATATCAGTTTTTTAATTTAATTTCATTACCAATTCCTTATCCTAAATCATCAATTTATTCATACATTAATCCTTCTTATCCATACCTACTACTGAGCACAACTAGAACCTATTTTGGGGAACTCAAGGACCTGACTCCATGCAAGAAAATTCCATCCTATGATTTCATCTACTCCTCTGTAATAATATATTTGGTCAAAGAAAAGCACACCTGTGAAACAGAATTAAAGTTGAAGCAGCCACAACAGATTCCAATTTCGTGCGATACGAAGACAATAAAATCAGAATTAGAGATTTGGCATCCAATTTCTGGTAATCAATGGCTATACCTATTAACCCATAGTACGGCAGCCACAATCAGCTGTGAAGGTTCGAACCAACCACTTGTAAATGTAGAATTAAGTGGAACTGGCATTTTCACAATGCAATCAAAATGCAAATGCTACATATTATCCACATTGCTGGTAGCCACTTCAAACGAAAAAGCAAATTTCACAAATTATATTCCAAACGTAGACATTACCCTCGACGATTGTTGTAAAAAGAAAAAAGAATTCCTGAAGCACGAAGAAATGGATACAATTAAAGTAAATAATCTAAATTTAAACGAGTTTAGGCTAGCTCAACATAAACTACAAGAATTCGATGCAGAACTCCAAGAAAACTTAAACAAACCCTTCATCGTCCATCATTCCAAATGGTACAATATTGTTACGCAGCAACCTGTAGCGTGCTGCGGTCATCATAAGTAAAGGTACGAGTAAATGAAGAAGATAGAATATTCCCGAAAAGTCTCGAAATGTTATTCCTTGTCAAAGAAAAGTCCATATTGTTCGAGAAGGTTTCAGAAGGGGAGGCAAGTTATATAAGGCCACGACCTGACGTCAGAGTTTCAGTTTTATGGAAGACGTTAAACGTTAATGTTATCAGTTAAAGTTATTGTGTCAGTTGAATTGAGTTATTGTAAAAGTTGAGTTTAAATAAATTGTGACCAAAAACCAGCGTAAGAATATATTATTGGGAATATTAGCAATATTCCTAATTTTGATGTATTGCGGATGCTGTAAATATTGCAACTTCCGAAGATGGTCATGGTTTAGACGGATGTTTGGTCCAAACAAATGCAAATATATGATTTGCATAAACAGTCACAACAATGTGAGTAACAGCCAATTCCACGCTGATTGGGATTTACCTCGCGCTAGAGGTAGTGTTCACTGTATCGACCTTCCAACTACAGATGAGGTACTAAATTCTATTTCTCTACAAGAGATGACCGCCACCACAGCGGAATTACTACCGCTCAAAAGAAGAAAAGAAGATAAGAAAATATTTAAATTCTAATGATTTTTAAAAAGACATTTTTTCAATTACAATTTAAAATATACATATTTTATGCTCTTATATTTAATTCTTATATTTTTACTAACAAGATTAATTTACTTTTAGTATATTTACCTTTTGTATCAATATATATATTGATATTAATTCTATTTACAACTATATATATTCACTTTTACAAACTAAATTCATAATTATTTAACATACATTTTTTTTTGGCAATTTACCTGCAAGTTACCTATATATATATATATATATATATATATATATATATATATATATATATATATATATATATATATATATATATATATATATCTAGCTACGTGGCATTACTGGGACTCCATTCCATAAATGGCCTACCAAAACTCCACCGTATATACGCCATTATATACACCGTTATTTGTAAAGACTAATTCAACTACCATTAGTTGGATAGGTCAACGTAACGTCCACTATATACATTTGACATATGTTTTGACACTGTTTATGTTAATGCGCCTCCTCTTACTAGAGATAATGTATTTACTGAGACTCCAAGCACTGTTGCCACTTTTTAATAATTTATTTAGCAGAAGGAAGAAAAACCTAATTACTCAGACCATATGTTTTTATTTAAAATAATAATAACCCGTTGAAGATAAACCTTCTTAGCGAGTAGTATGCGAATTCGTCGTTTCTGCCGGCAAACCAATTGCAATAGTTCTATTCTTTTTAAGTCTTCTCAAGTTTTGTGTGTATATATTATAATGACTTTTTTGCTCAATACTAGTTTAAAATTAAAATTTTTGTTTTCATACATGTAATAATGGTGTTTACAAAAAGACAAAAAATTAAATAATGTTGTTACAGATACCTCTCAGAAATTTTTTGCCGATATTATTATTACATATAAGGTTTTAAAAGATCTGGCTAAACAATGACCGATATTGTTTTAACAACAATTGAAGAACATTTAAAAGAAGTAAATTATAAAATCACATCAATGAATAATATATCAGTACGCTTTAAAGAAAATAAAAATCTACATGATAAATTTGATGAACAAGAACAAAAATATAGATTGAAACATTTACGTCTACATAGATTACCAGAAGGTACTAGAAATAATTTATAAAATAAAATATCTGATGGTTTTAGGTTTTAAACAATGCAGAACTTTTTATGAAGAATAACTTTTTCTCGTTAATTTAATAATAAAAAAGTTTTTAATATACTGCGTACTTAAGTGGACTCACTGTATATTTAAAACTGGTTAAAAAATTATAGAAATCTGTTAATAGTTTCTTACTACATAATATAAATTTTTAAACGAATTCAAAAAAAAATCCTTAAAGCTTACTGATGAGTAAACATTCTCATTATATATCCATACGGTACGACTGGGCCCACCTTGTTAATTTTTAGGCTCACTAAGACTCTGCTGTAGAGTCCATATATTATTAACAGCGGAGTCTCAGTGAACCTAAAAATTAACACGGCTGGAGGCCCAGTCGCACTTTATAAATATAGCGAGATATATAGTTTAGGTATATATATATTAGGACGTATATAGTACCTTAATATATAAAGAACCACAGTTCCATTAAAAAATATTTATTTATAAAAAATTCATGAAAAAATAAAAACAAACACGTAAATAAACATGTCATATTTGCACTAAAAAAAAGCCATAAAAAGAAAACTAAAAATTCAAACTCCTATGTAGCAAATATTCAACACTTTTTTGCGTACCTATTACACACTTTTATATTCTCCCATTTCCTATATTTAAAAATCTGATGTGTCCAACACATGACTTTCCTATCTAGTTATTATAGGCTTTTCGGGTTATTTTGTACAACCTATTGCAGCACTTCTATAAATGTTTAGAGGAGGATAAACCAAATATATACATTGTCCACATATATCTACCTCGAAACATTTTTCTATAGATATTCATTGAAAACGAAAATACTGAAAAATTTAAATTTAGCACTTTTCCATTACGGTCCATTTCAGAAAAATCATGTATAAACAAAAATTATAGAGATCGATATCGCAAACAACTTTTAGTTCAACAATTTTCATAAAAATCAGAATTTTGTACATTTTGTCAAATTTCTCGAATACGGACCATTTCAGGAAAATTTGACATATACCAAAAATTATAGATAATAATATTAGAAGTAACTTTTATTTGAACAATTTTCTCCTCCAAACATAAATAACAGATATATTCCATAAAATATAAAAACGGCCTCCCATAAAGTATCCCCCCAGATGATTCGACTTTGTCCAAAATCTAATCATTTCACGTCAGGCCCAAATAAACCTTAAGTTTAAAATTTTATGTTTTTTTCTTTATCAGTTTTTGAGTTTTCTTCAAAATTCGAAATTTACACATTTTCTCAAATATCTCGAATACGGTCCATTTTAGAGAAATTATGTATAGAATAAAAATTATAGAGAATTATATTACAAACAACTTTTATTTAAACAATTTTTATAAAAAATTATTTTTTTTTACATTTTGTCAAATTTCTCGGATACGGACCATTTTAGGAAAATTTTGCATAGAACAAAAATTATAGATAATTATTTGAAGAATTTTCTTCTCCAAACGTAAATAACAGATATATTCCATAAAATATAAAAATGACCACCTATAAAGTATCCCCCCAGATGTTCCGACTCTGCCCAAAATCTAATCAGCTCATTGGACGCTAAAACAAAGCTTAAGTTTAAAATTTGGTGTTTTTCGTTGTATCGGTTCATGAGTTATACAGACACACAGACACACACGCACACCCACACGCACACCCACACGCACACCCACACGCACACCCACACGCACACCCACACCCACACGCGCACGCGCACCCGCACACGCACACGCACACGCACACGCACACGCACACGCACACGCACACGCACACGCACACACACACACACACACACACACACACAGACACAGACATCATCGCAAAAATAGTCAAAACGGATTCAGGGGACCTCAAAACGTAAAAATCCGTCGAAAACTCGAGGTCAAAAAAAATCATGATTCCTCTATTTTCCTTATATCTGTATACAGATAGGAAAGTAAAAATGAATCATTTTAGGTTAACTGAGACTCTGCTGTAGAATCCGTATATAATTGATAGCGGAGTCTCAATAAACCTGAAAACTAGCAAGGCTGGAGGCCCAGTCACATTCTATAGATATAGCGCTAGATATAGTGTATATTAGGAACATATCTTATAGTACCTTAATATACAAAGAACCACAGTTTCATTAAAAAATATTTATTTTTGTGTACCTATTACAAACTTGTATACTGCCCCATTTAGTATCTTTAAACCTGAATATATTTTTTTTTTTATTTGAAATTTTGGGAAACTAAACCAAGGAATGTACACTACCTTTTTAATTATATTAGGTGACGTAATCATTAAAAATGGCAGACGGGAGCCGTTATGGCAAGTGATATATTATTTGAAACCCTTTCCAATGATATCAATATAACTAAAATATTTTTTCTTTTTACTCATAATGAATTCTTTGTTTTAAATGTTCAATGCTATCAACTGGTGTACCACAAATATTTAACCTTTGGCACTGTATTATTCTCGTTTAAAATCAAAGATTTTTATGAATTCATATCTCATGACGGATCAAAAAATAAATAGGAGGTGGAGGGACTTTAGATCCGCATTGTATAATCGAGAGCAGAGGCTATGTGAACCTGAAAATTAACACAGCTGGAGGCCTAGTCGTACCGTATACATCTTCAAAAATCTAAACGCGGACCATACAAGCGAAATCCATTAGGGACGAACTTAAGTTGGAGTGAGGTGGAAGTCGTACATACCGTGAGTCAGGCCATTGAATAGGTAGTGCGCTGCACAGCTCATATCGCAATGAGTCTCAAGGATGTAAGCATACTTATATTTATTTAAATCTCTATATTCCACACGAAAAGTTCGAAATGGTATATTTTAATTTTGGATGTATGAAAATGAATAATCCACAATACGACACTTCAGTGGAAAGTCAATTTTAATGATTTATAGGACAACGTAACAAAACAATTCGAAGGAACATGAACTTAAATAGATTGTTGCCATTAAGGTTAGGAATAAATAAATGTAATGAAAATCCCAATAAACCAAATTAACAAAATTATGCTGCACATTAAATTACTATTATAATAAGCTTTCAAATGAGCTGTCACACTTAACAATATGTACCATTTTTTTATCGTGCTAAAGGACGCTAAAATCAAAAGTAACACTATAAACAGTCACATTTCTAAAAATTATTCATTAAATTACATTTGCGTTGATGTGTAATACTTAGTACGTTTTCTATTTAAATTGTATTGGTTAGTAGTGGGAAGGAGGAGAGGGGAATGTTGTGTGTCAGTTTAGGATGTGATAAAAATGTGCCAGCCTTAGAATAAAAATCGACCTAATTTAAACAATTCTTTGTATTAATTTGAAGCAAGTGGTGATACAATTGAAATCAGCATAATAAAAGGAAGCTTAAAAATTTGTATGTTATGTTGGGAATGGGGTGCTAAAACACTACGACCTAAAATATTTATTGTACCCCTTTTGTCGCTAATGCAGCAAGGAAATGTCGCAATGCCTACAACGATCCTTCCAATCATATCTTCCTTGAGTGGCTTCAAGTTAGGTAAATATCACTCTTCTATTTAATATGCTCTTAGGTATAGTGTCCTTGGATTTTGGAGTGCTACACATTGTCAGAATGTGAACGGAGGTTTTGTCTTCCTCTTCACAGAATCTGCTCACTATATTCTACTACTCTTAGTTTACTTAAGATGTCCTTTTAGTGGGCAATGCCCAGTAAGGATCCCTGATACAATATGTAACTTGTTCTTGTAAAATTGGTAAAAATATAGGGTGTTCTATTTATAAAATACTGTCATTGACGTCATTACAAGATGATTACAAGATATATTGAATTATGAGAAAATAAACTAAATTAAAATAAAAAGTTAACTTATTTTATTTTACGTCTTGGTCATATATCACATTTGAGTTGGAATTTTCTTTTTATTTACTTTTATAATAATGCCTAAATATACGTACTAATCAAGGTGCTAACCTTATTATTTAAATAATATCAACCAAAAAATTATTAAACATTTTCTAAAACAAAAATGTTTATTGTGGCATTTTATTTTCTACGGCGCTCTGTAGTACTTGTCGCGTTCAAGATCGAAAATAGTTCATTTTAATTTTTAGACTGACCCGAGTCGAAAGACAAAATCACCAAGCCTCCTAGTACGTATATATAATCAACTGCAACGTTGCCAAACCAAAAGCGCGCAGCGAATAGCTTAAGGCGCCCAGTTGACATGTAACATTAAACATCTTATACACAGCGAAATGTATATTAGCAGCGCACCAAGCGGCGAACGCCTGAACTAATATTTTATACAGGATAAAAAAACGGCTCAAATGGGCGTTCTCGAGATTTTTGTGTTAATGGGTGTTTTAGGGTGTCTACATCATCTGGAACAATTTTCAATGGGTTGTCACTGGGGATCCGTATATCGGAAGCCCAGTAACAGCGGAGTCTCAGTGAACCTGAAATTTAACATGGGGGGAGGCTCAGTAATACTTTGTAGATATATATATATATATATATATATATATATATATATATATATATATATATATATATATATATATATATATATATATATCCTTATTAGTATACGGTATCATTGGTTGGGGAGGTGTGTATGATAATACTTTGAAAAATGTTAATGTAATACAAAAATGGATTTTAAGAATAATTTACAAAAAAAATATTTTATACCCCAGTAATGCACTTTACGAAGATTCCAATATCTACGATATCAGACAACTATATTTTCTACAGATATTATTATTTTTAAAGAAATCTAAGATTATATTAATATATCATGACCATCCCTACAATACACGTCGACCTGATGCTATTTTATTTCCGCGATCTGAAAAAACTATTGGCCAAAGATGTAGTGATTATCTGGCTCCTAGAATTTTTGTTTTGATACCTCAAGAAATAAAGGACATTTCTTTGTACAGCAGATACAAAAATAAACTAAAAATCTGGCTCCAAAAAGAGCGTAAATTAGCAAGTGATGCTATAAATCAGATTTAAAAATTTTAAAATTTAAAAATATGTATATGTATCTTTCTCTCCATAAAAACTGTCACGATAATAAGATTGGTCTATTTCTTTATGTTTTTATTTATATTATCTTTCTATTTTTAATATTTTAATTGTTATTTGTAATCTAATTTGTATCTGCATTTTATATTTTTTTAGGTTTGTTCTAATTTTAAAAAATTATTTAAATTTATGTTGTTGGGTTTTATAGAGACATATATGCTTTGTATGTATTGTATATGTGCCTTATCACATACAAGCAGTTTTAAACTGCTTCTGTGATTGCCCCCTATTGTTTATTCAATTTTTTTTTAACTGTATATGTATCAATGTATTATCTGAATAAACATTATTATTATTATATATATATATATATATATATATATATATATATATATATATATATATATATATATATATATATATATACTTCTCTATATATTAAAATTATTATGTTCTATGCATCTCTTTAAACATTTTATCTAATAAATAAATAGGAATTTTTGACATTACGTATTACTTTAAATTAATTTTGCAATTTATTTTAAAATATAAGTGTTTATTATATATATGAACAAGCGAAACAAAAAAAAATTAACAATTTTTCATTTTTTATTTAAAGATGATTATTTGTTTTTGTGTTTTGACGATTGTTCACCTCATCAAAACACTTAACCAGGGAGGATTGTTGCACCCTGTATAATAAAAATACAGAGTGGCCCAAAAGTCTGGAAACATCCAATTATCTCGTAAACTGCTAGTCCTAATTTTACAAAATTTGGGGTACACCTATTTTGGGACACGTAGATTCCAGATTTGATATTTGCAATGTTGCCCGATTTGCCGTTTCTCTTATATTATTAGTCACTTTGGTTTTTCAAATCCATTACGCTGTATATTCAGTCATTATTGGAATCTCCTAATCAATACGAGTTCAACCATATGTAACACTTACGATTTTATGTAGTCTGGAAGGTATTAAATAAATTAAACAGAAGTCTGGCAACGCCTAATTTTCTCAATAATTTTTTAATACAAACTAGTTTCAACTACATTAGACGTAACAATTGAAAGATTACAACATTTTTAACATAATGGTTACTTTATCAAGTGTTCAAAATGTGTTCCATTTGTAAGTTGACAGTACCCTAATCGATAATAGAATGCGTCTACCACATTTCTCCATGATTGTTTTATTTATTTGAGACCTTCCAGACTACATAAAATCATAAGTGTTATATATGGTTGAACTCGTATTGAATAGGAAATTCCAATAATGACTGAATATACAGGGTGATGAATTGGAAAAACCAAAGTGACTAATAATATAAGAGAAACGGCAAATCTGGCAACATTGCAAATATGAAATCTGAAATCTCTATATCTTAAAATAGGTGTACCCCAAATTTTGTATAATTAGGACTAGCAATTTACGAGATAATTGGCCGTTTCCAGACTTATGGGCCACTCCGTATATTTCTATTATAAGAATATCTTTGAAGTAAAACTTTAGGTTATCTTATCTAAATGTACTTAAGGCATTACGAAAATTCATAAAAATGTCTCGAGTCAATAAATCAGATATTATTACACTAACCTAAGGTTATCATCAACGTTCCATTTAGTTAAAATCTTTTGGATTTAATAGACCTTTCCATTATGTGATGAGCGCAAGCACAGCCACCATGTTGAAATAGCGGAATTCAAAAGTTTCGTACTGTTTTGATCGACAATGGCTGGAAAGCAATATTATCTCTACAGAAAAATTAATCAGAAAAAATCGTTGATGGTAATTAACTTTTTCATAACTCTGTAGAAGCGCATAGTTGTGAGAAGTTGAAAAGGTGGTTGAAGTGTCTATTATTATAATATGTATTGTATGTATTGCCTTTGAATGATTTATACCGTGTGTCAATTTTACATATTCCATAACAACACCGTTTCGTTATTCGTTTCCGTACAGATAACATAATTATAATTGATTGCAAAAATATATTTTCAATTAAGACACTAAAATTATTATTACTTTGCTTTTTCTTCCTTTTTTTGTAAATGAATATACTTAAATTAATATTTATTGATTATAATTCTTTTCACGTGGGCATTTTAACATGCTTGTTTACAAAAACAGTACGAAAAAGATGGCTGATACTGTCGCATGCGCACAAAAAAAAATTATGATGAAAAGGTCTATTACGAAATTCAATTAAGATACACGCCGCAAAGGGCGTATCGCTTCCATTGTTCATATAAAACCAAAAGTCTATTTACAAACTTGTTCAGTATTTTCAGTAGTTTTGTACTATTAACATCAACATAATATTTGTACTTGTATAATTTTTCTATTAAAAAGTTTAAAATAAAAGTAGTGAAAAGTAACTTGAATCTTTTAATCAACTCAACGAGAGGTTCCCAACACTACACCTGGTAGGTATATTCAGATCTTCGTTGGTTCTGAAGTATATCCCCAAAAAAATTGAAAGAAAGAAAAATGGCTTTCATACCCAAACCTAGAACGATTGATTACACTGTCCCAAAAACATACTCGATCAACTTTTACTATTTAGATAATGCAGATAAAAAAAGGTGTTAATTTTTATCATATTTTTTATAAATATTATTTAAAGATTTGTTTTTTAACAACCATGTTAAAATTCTTATCATCAAGCGCTCTATTTCTCAGCACACCACTCTTTGGAAGACCGGTTTAAATTACCAAATATCTGTTGACAAGGAAATATGAAATATATTCAAAGCGAGAATAAAAGGCATATTTAAACGGTAGGGGAGTATTTTGTTTCGTGCTTAAATTAAAATTTTGAAAGGCTGCTTATTAAAACATGTTGCCCAACAGAGTAGAATAATGCTAAAAAACGTATACAAAACATAGAAGCAGATTCAGTTCCGTCAACAAATTGAAATTCAAATATTTACTACGAAATTTGAAAAGACTAAAACAGCTGTTGTTTAAAATACATTTGGTGGGTAAGACTGGATATTTTTTTTAATAATTATAATTTTGCTTATAATATTTATATTTACGCACTAATCTCTCAGATATTTCAGTGAAATTTTTAATTTATACAGAATTTATTTTTTTGATTATTACATTTTTTTTGTCTCAGTCATAAAATTTTAGAAGCATTGGTATATTTTAGGATCATCTGCAAAATATGAGTATTTTGAAATCATAGGTAGATAATTTTTAAACAGTAAAAACAGAAGTGGACCAAGATTAGATCCTTGTGGAACACTCCATTTAGCTGAAAACGTACTTGTCATTTTATTGCCGTAATGCTTTAAAATAAATTATCTATTTTCCAAATAATTTGTTATTAGATTTAAGAACTTTTCGGATAATTCAAAACTATTTAATTTTAATTTAAATAGGTATTATCAGAAGTTTGTTTAAATCTGTAAAAACAGAATTAATCGTATTTTTTGTTTCTAAACAATTGTACCCACTAAACATAGAAACTTGCAAACATTTGCAAAATAAAATTAGCAGACAATTTTCTTTCATAAATTAATTTTGAAAACTTATTATAATTTCAATAACACAAATTTATATCCAATACACCTGGCGTAAGTTTATTTTTGGCTTACAAATAACTTATTTCGATAAGTATGTGGAAAATTTATTATAATTTTGCCAATTTTGTAATTTATTACAAAATCTTAAATTGTATCAATCCAATAAGAATAAGTAAGCTCTTCCAGACATAAGAATATGACTTACCATATGCTACGAACTCTTAAAAAAATATAAAGATTTTTTCAAGGTTAAGATCGGACACGGCCTTTAATGAGCTTACTCAGCACGTCATAGAGTTCCAAAAAGAAATGTTAATTTCGACAAGAGGCACGGCATGATTCAATAATAGATACTAATATAAGGCACAGAAAATATTTCCAGTTTCTGTACCATATTTATGATTTAATAAGTGTGGCAATCAGAGAAAGAAGTTTCTCCAAATTAAAGTTAAATAAAAAAAAATTACGCTCTACAAGCGAGGATCAGCTAAGTGGCTTGACAAAATTAGCCATTAAACATGAGCTTGTTGTAAGAAAACATTATTAGCACGTTGACTGCCACCATGAGATAAAAAAAATAAAAATTTTTGAGCCAAACTACTAAATAAGTAAAAAATGTATTGTTTAACATTTTTAATCGCTGTTTTCCAATTTTACACTGTTTTTTAGGTTTTTAGTAATTTTTTGACATTTTTACTTTTGAGAAGCAAGTATGCACCACGTGACCCAAATAATAATTTCTACTTCACGTGGCCGTGTTGTGCACACTTGCTTCTCACGTAAAAAAAATCGTGTCGCGACTCGTTTGTTTTAGCTTTTCCGTTGCACTTGCGCGGTTGTACATTTTTCAGTGTCTAGTCGACTGTTGCACCATAAACAATGTAGAAAGTGAAAGGGTGCGTCTTGAACGTTTGATGATTGTGTTCGTGATAAAAGCTATACAGCCTCAAGTGACCATGACAGTTCCAGTGATTCGTCAAATGATATTCCACAAATAAAGAAACCCAAATTATTCCCAAGCAACAAAGATATGCCCTTGTCTTCAAAAAATACGGGAGGGAGTTCTAGAATAGACGACATAATTGCAATATCAAATCGCGTAGGAGGAAAGTTCTTCAGAAGAAGAGTTGGCTGCTGACCAAGGCGAACCACTGTCATGGAAAAAAGTTGAAGGCCAAAAGTTACACAATATTCCCTGTAATATTCAAGATTTAGATTTCAAAAATGAATATTTTGAAATGTTTGATAAAAACCCCTTACGATTTTTTCATTTTTTCATGGACGATGATATTTTGGAATTAATCGTTGAAGAAACCAACAAATACGCTCGTCAAAAAATTACTAAAGGTGGACACGGCCCAAGAGCAAGAATAAATACAAACAAAGATAAAATAAAAACCTTTTTTTCTATACTTATATGGATGGGACTAAAAAAGTTACCAAAGCTAAGTGCTTATTGGTCTAAAAATGTGTTGTACTCAAATAAAATATCAAGTCCTATGTTGCGCAACAGATTTGAGTTGTTACTGGCTCATTTACACTTTAGTGATAACGAAACCAGTAACAAACAATTGAGACTATAAACTGACACCACTTTTGGAGAAACTCATACCAAAAAAAGTGATAGTGCCGGGTGACAGTTTGTGTATTGACGAGATCCTTGTCCCGTTTAGGGGTCGCCTATCGTTTAGGCAGTACATAAAAAATAAAAAACACAAGTTCGGCATCACATTGTATAAACTTTGCTTGAATGGAGGATTTACGTATGACCTGAAAATATGTAGTGGCAATGATAAAACTGAAAATCAATCCGGACAGTGTTGTTTTTAGTTTGTCTAATGACTTGTTAGATTTTGGGCCGTACAATATACACGAATAACTTTTACACTAGTGTTACACTAGCGCACAGCTTACTAAAAAAAAGACAGATTTGATGGGAACTTTGAGGCAGAACTAAAGGCATAATCTAAAAGAAGTGACAGAAGCAAAACTAAAAAAAGGAGAGATAATTGGAAGGGAAAGTAACACTGGTGTAATAGTAAGTAAATGGAAAGACAAAAGGGATGTATTGATGCTAAGTATCAAACACACCCTTGAAATTGTGGACGTTCGTTAACGAGGTGGAGTAGTACAAAATCCATCTGCCATTATTGACTATAATAAAAGCAAAGGTTTCATATATATTTCGGACCAAACGAAGTCCTACTCAACTACGTTACGAAAGTCTGTGAAATGGTATCGCAAGATAGTAATTAAATTTCTTTTGGGATCAGCAATAGTGAACGCCTATATAATGCATCGGAAAATCACCAACCAGAAAATGTCTATCGTTTTCTTCAAAGAGGAACTAGTCAGTAATTTCTTAGACCTTTCTAAGCTTCAAAATATTGATACGCCTAGATCACGCACTCGCGATGGTTATCATTTAGAAGAAGTTCACTCCACAGCCCGCAGAAAATGCGTGACATGTTACGCAAAATTTTTCTCTGAAAATGGGCGAAAATTTGCACAAAACAAAACGCATTTTTCTCGCTTCAGGTGCATTCAGTGTGACAAATTTTACTGCATTACGTGTTTTTGCAATATTCATAGCTGCAATATATAAGCGACCATTTTCTTATTAGAATTTCATTTTTTAGTTTTTTCAATTATACTTATCAAAAAATAAAATTAAAAGCGTCTTTTAGGTTTTGTTGTTTTTGTAATTACTTAATATTAATCTACAACAAATAATGTGTCATACAGAATAATTAGTTGTTTTACTCGACATAGGTCCGAAAAAAAAACACGGGTTAAATGCATAAAATAGTTCCCTAGGCCCCCAAAAAACATACCCCATAAGCTTATACCGCTACCGAGAAGCAGTGTTGTACCACATAAAGCTTGAGAAGCAACGATGCTTCTTACGGCCTAGGTAAATTAAAGGTCTGTAAAGGTCACGTGCTTCTCATGGCAGTCAACGTGTTAAACAATCCTCAGAATAAAAAGTGTCAAAAACACGTTTAAGTTTAACTGTAATAATTAGGTTTTTATTTCTAGTGGTTCTTTAATTTGTTTGGTAGCATTTATTTATTTAGAACAGTTTATTTATAATTTATTTACACCAAATACTAATTATTTATTAATACTAATATACTTAGATCAGCACTATTTATATTCCACACTTGTAATTTAATTTTTAGAACAATTTAAATTTCTATCTTTAACTTCTGCCTTTAAACTTCTATATTTATTTCTAAACGACAAAGTCACGCTATTTATACAAAAATGCTGCGTACCACACTGTTCTAGAAGAGTTCCAGATATTTTTCGAACGTACTAGATGAATTCTGGCAGCTTTCTAATAGTTTCTTCACCGCCTCGCTTCGTATTATTCGCAGGCGACTTTTATTTTTTTGCTTGAGACGGCGAAACTGCTAGCGCCGGCCCTGGTGGTACTATACATTTTTCAGCTCAACACTATACAACTTTGTAGACCATCTGTTTAACTAATTTTGTAGGAGCACACACAAGAAATTGCCATAAAATCAAATTGTGCTCAACTTACTGTAGAAACAGTTTTGTCACGCAATTTAACTTTCAATAGAGTTTAGTATCTATCTATGAGTAAGTTAGTAAACGAGGCAACGTTGTAACGTAGCTGTGGGCACTCAGTTTTTTTTACTCCATATTTTCCTCTTATACAACTTACTGCTGCTCAAGGGTTCATTTATCCTTCAAGATTAATTAAATTTTAACTTTCCCTATGGCCTATAATGAGAAGAGATTGGAGACAGGGTGACAAGAGTTAAGCCACATTATAACGGAAAATCGATAGTATAAATTACCCTTGTAATTTGTCAAATAAGCGAAGGGATTTTTGGCCAGAAATTAGTTAGTTAATTAAGAGATAATACTAGTGCCTAAATCCAGAGGCGTTATTTTAATTATTAAGGCAACAATATATGTTAAAAAAATTTATATTCGTAGTTAAGTATTATATTATAATGTTTTGTTTTTGTGGTTTATATTATTTTGACTTGAATGATTTAAATTTACACACTCTATATTTTCTCTGCTCAAACAATTACTTTATTAAGGTAACATTTGGGGAGGTGAGATTGAGACAGATGACAGGCGACAGACAGCAAGCAGTTAATACGGCCGTGTTAAAAGTGCTGTGGCCTCTCTTGCATCGGTCGCACTGTTCCAAATGTTTTTCATACGTAAGAGAAACATTTCGATCTCCTTACGCGGTCACTTGTCGCCTGTCGCCTGTCTCAGTCTCGCGTTCCTATATGGTACGTTTTTTATGAGTTACAAATATAAATTGATATCGGCATCAATTATGGCGTTCCTCACCTCCGAGCAATTACTATTAGAAGAGCTTCGGGATACATACATATATGTTTCCTATGTTATACGGGCTGGCACATTCTTATATGATGAGCTTTTCATTTAACCCATTTGACCCTAAAACTATTTTTTGCCGATTTTGTATAATTTTTTCTCAAAAACGGTTAATAGAAGGTCCCATAAGTCGAGAAAAAATCATAAAAAAAAATTTCGATATCCATTTTTGGAAAAAAACAGCGGTCCTTTTAAAAGGACGGTAGGATAAAGGGCTACTATTCGAAAAATAAATAAAGATTTAAAAATATTTTTATATATCTTACAAAATGCTTAGCAAAATACTTAAAACTCAAACTTAAAAATTAATTAGTATGATAAGCCACAAAACAGTTTTTTGGATGAAGACCAACGTCACATTTTTGGCACACAAAATTTGCTTTTTTGTGGCATACAGCACATTTTCGCTGACTTTCGTGATATGTAACTAAATGATCTAGTCTATCGTAACGTGAGAATTGGTGCGCGGTTTTTGCAATTTCGAAGGTCTTTTCTTAGTTGTTTTCCTGTACGTTTCGAGCAGCTGAGTCCCTAGGTCCCTCCTTAACTGAAGTTGGTCTAGGGTACCACCATCATTCCTATGGAGGTGCCATGAGTTTTGTGAGGCCATGTCGACACAGTGGGAAAATAACGGAAAAAACCTATAATAACTAGATAGGAAAGTCATGTGTTGGACACATCAGATTTTTAGAGATGATTCTATATAAAAATAGTTGAAAACATTCAAGTAAGGTAAATATGGTTCTGAAAGTCCTTATTAAGAAAGATATGACAAAAAATATGAATTAGTTAATTTTCTGCAATCATTAGTGCTATAGTCACGAGATTTTACTTGTGACCTGACATCTTATTTGATTTAGTATCATTTGCTACAAGTAAATTTAATCTGAAGAGGGCAAAATAGGGGGCTGTTACGTTTCGCCCAGGAATATTATGTTCGATATTTTTTTACATTTTGTCAGCCGAGACTATGAGTCGTTACTTGTCTTATAATTAGACAGAAAACCTTTCATGTTAACATTTTCAATATAAATTATCCAAAGATGTCTGCATCTCTCAAGATTCAAAACTAAAAAATACAAGTACATTTACTTGGTACTTGGTACATATTTTATTTTAATTTTGAACCCTTTTAAAAGGTCGTTTCGGTTCCATAATAAAAGTTAGTCGCTGCTTACTAGAAACATTCTGTATGGTCTAAACCAATTTATGGATTACAAAGATTTAAAGTTTATAGTCGATGATAACATTCCATATCAGCACATTGCAAACCTATTTTATAGATAATAAGAATAAACTTGTAAATCATTAATTTGGTAGATATCTCACTAATAATGATTTTTTTGTTTATATAACTCTTTTGATTTCTAAATATATTTTGGTCTTACAATACAAAGCGTTTTGTATCTTACACTTTTTTTATTGAACGATGAATGTTGACAGGAGTGTACCTTTTTCGGAACAAAAGGTTCTTTAACGCCGGAAATGATTTTCGAACTATCCAGTTAGTTTTCGGAAAACTAGAAAACGTTTAAAGAAAGTCGTCAATAACATTAGCGTGTCGT